>BDUI01006505.1:57893-69353 GCA_002335545.1 Apodemus speciosus
GAGTTCCAGGACAGCCAGGGCTACACAGAGAAACCCTGTTTTTTTTTTGGGGGGGGGGGGGAGAAAGACTTCCTCTAGCATTTCCCTCAGGATAGATCTGCAGTGTGGTGTGGTTTGGACTGACCATCTTTTGTCGTGTATGCAGACATGTTTTCTGTTACTTCTGAGAAACAATTTCCAGGCATCTCAATGTGACCTTCCTTCACAGTGGCGGCCTGCTTCTGCTCACCCCATGCCTGTCGTCACTGTGCTGGTGTGTGCACGGAGTGCTGGGGCTGTGGATAGATAGGGGAATTTTCAACCGCTGTTCCTTTAGTTACACAGCAGTTATCTTATGCATCGTAATTCTTCTCTTAGAGTCTTCATAGGCCGTGACTCCCGGTAGCTCTGTTCTTCACATTGGTTAGTTTGTGTCCATCTGCCCGCCCTCAGGTTCCTGTTCTTAGTTCATTCCTGCCGGTGATTTTGTTTGATGTTTCAGATTATCATCATTTTCAGTCCTAAAATTTCTATTTTTTAGTTTTTAGTTTTTTTTTTTTTTTTTGAATCTTCAAGTGTGTTTGCTCTTATCATGAAGAATGCTTATTTAAGAAAACATTTTTAAAGACTGTGGTAATCCTAATGTAAGAATTATCTCCAGTCTAGCATCACTGCATTGCCTTTTCTGGTCCTTTATACCTGTTACACCTTTATATAGGTTGTATTCTGTGCTGTGAGGCCCTGGGTCCCGGCACAGCCCTCTGTAGAATGTTGGACCGTCAGGCCTTGTTCCTGTAGGCCCAGACCGTAAGTTCTGTCTCACCTTTGATGGTGGCTCCAGCTCCCATTTCGGTTTGGGAGCCTTTGTGAGGCCATGTGACTCTGTCCTCACTGGGCCCCTCTGGCTTCAGTTTGGGACTTGAGCAACTTTTTTTTTCTTTTCAGTTTTTTAAGACAGAGTTTCTCTGTATAGCCACGACTGCCCTGGAACTCAYTCTATAGACCAGGCTGGCCTYGAACTCAGAAATCCACCTGCCTCTGCCTCCCAAGTGCTGGGATTAAAGGTGTGCGCCACCACGCCCGGCTTGAGCAACATTTCTGACACACGAAAGTTCTCAGAGCCTTTGTTGTATTCTTTGTCTCTCCCTACATGTGCCACTTAAAAGTGACCCCGAGAGTTCATGCCAAGTTTCAAGCATCTTCTGGCCCAGCTCCCTCCTCCAGGGGTTTCTCACACAGTCTTTGGCTCCCAGAGATTCCTATTCTCAGTCCTGAGCTGGACAGGCGGGTCCTCACTCAGCAACCTGTGCAGGTTGGGGTGAGGTGGGGGTTCTCTCACACTCTAGACTCAGGGTTTCTGACTCCAGCCCCAGGAACTGGGGTTTCTGGGGTACCTGCACCACCACTGTGTGGTGGACCTCCCTGAGTGGAGCCACAGTTGGGAGAGGAGAGAGAAAGAAAGCGCAGGCTTCCGCACCAGCCCACCCAAGCCTCCTCCTCTGCAGACAGGGTTTTCGCAGTTTGCCCCGAGGTTGTCAGAGTATGAAAAGCCTGAAACTCACCCATTCGGGTTGTTGGTGTGCCCTCTTCTAGGTCTCAGAATGCCCCCGAACCCTAGGATTTAATTATAACATGCAAAAGAGGGACGCTGTGACGGTTATGATGTCGTGGCCCACACCAGAGCTCTCCCGCTGGGGCTTGGCAGAAGGCGGGCACATTGTCATTTCAGAAAAGTCCTCTGGCAGCTGTGTCTGGAGTGGGTGGGATGGGGGGTTAGTGCAGACACAGGAGGTGGTGCAGCCATGATGCACAGGTGTGATCAATATCCTGGGAGCAGCTTAAGGGCTTTCTGAAAGAGTCGTTGTCGTTGTTGTTAGAACAGGCAGGAGCTGGCGGTGGATTAGCTGTGGAGGGTGGAAGGGGAAGGTTGATCAGGATGAGTCCCAGCTCCAGGTTGCTGTGCACGTTGTCTGGGAAGGTGGTTGACCTTGCATCTCACCTGACCTGAACTGGCACCAAGGGACCGTCTCAAATAGTTCCGGTGACATTCCAGTTACAAGCCTCCTGGTGGAGAGGTGGGTGGGGTGGGATTCTTAGCAGAGATCTTGCTGGAGATGTTTGACTTCACCAGCAGGCCCAGTCACCCCTGCTTCGATCAGGTTACACAATGTAGGGTGGAGGTCTGGCCTCGTTACCATCTGAAACTGCCCCGACTTTCTAAAGCTCAGCCCAAGACAGCAGTTGACATGCAGGGTCCTGGATCCTGCATTTACAACAAGAGAAACAAGCTGGTCAGGTAGAAATGGTTTGAGAGTTCAGACTCCACTCTGCCCTAGACAGAAGTCCTAATTTTTCTTGGGATAAAAACCCCCAGCAGGCCGAGCAGTGGTGGAGCACGCCTGTAATCCCAGCATTCGGGAGGCAGAGGCAGGCAGATTTCTGAGTTCGAGGCCAGCCTGGTCTACAGAGTGAGTTCCAGGACAGCCAGGGCTACACAGAGAAACCCTATCTCGGGGGAAAAAAAAAAACAAAACAAACAACAACAAAAACAAAAACCCAGCAGAAGCTAAGTGTTTTTGTAATGGTGTTTGGGGGAATGCCGCAGTCCAAGCCTCAGCAGAGGCAGGCTGTGCTGCTGTGTGGGGAAGCTGGGTATTACCTCCCAGGCACTTCAACAAGGCTGGACTTTCTTCAGACTGTGGCCTGACCTCGTGATAGCACAGAAAACAAGGTGTGTCCACGTTTGTCTTCCACTATTTGAGCCTCACAGCATTCCTGTGAGGAATTTTAAAGTGCTAGTTGAAGTCAGCACCCTGGAGCCAGACAGCCTGGGTTTAAGCCTGGCTCTGCCACTTACTGCGTGGGCTGGGCGCGGTCCACTAACTGTGCTAACAGTGCAGCTGGGGCAACACCTGTGTTGCTGGGCTGTCAAAGCAGCGACTGGGACAGAGCATGAGATCAGTATGACATGATCTTATTTAGGCAGGTGAAGTGACCGCCTGGCAGCGATCAAGTCAGAGTGGTGTCCGTGCTCCCCTGCTGATGAGGGAGAGGACCCACCGGCAGGATGGAGAGAATGTGCAGATGGAGCAATTGGAGGAGGGCGCGTTGAGCTATGTTTAGAAAAAGAACCCATATAAATAGTGTCTTACACAGCCCAAGTGAGCAGTTTGTCAGACGAGAAGCTCGGTGGGCGAATGTCGGCGGCTCCCGGGAGAGGCTGAGGGGTGCTGCCGCCAGGAGCACTTGGTGCTCCTGCAGAGGGAGGCCCCAGGTTCAGTTCCCTGCAACCATATCGGGTGGCTCACAGCCCTCTGTAACTCCAGCTCTAGGCGAGCTGACTCTCTCTTCTGGTTTCAGAGGCTTCTATATACACATGTGCTGTAATACATACAAGCAGGTACATGTATAAATGATAATTTTAAAAATATTCTTCCCCTTTCCTGCCCTAAGTGACTTCTGTTAAAATTGGATTTTGCTGAAAAAAAAAAAAAAAAAAGATCTTCCTAGCAAAGATCTGTCGGCAGCATAGCTGGCTTCCCCTTGATGCCCGCGGTTGCTCAAACCCTCTTCCCTGTCTCCTCAAACCCAGATCTCCACCGTTAAAGACTTGGTGGCACGAAAGCCTGCCTTTCATCCTCGCAGTGACGGTGAGGCGGGGCCGACGGAGGTGCCCGCTCAGTCTGCGCGCCCTACTGTAAAGTGTACAGGGTTCTGCGCTGTGCTCCTGGGGCTCTGCCAGTGTCCGCGCCTTCGGAAAGCAGAGCTGGGTTCTCACAGAAACACACAGCCGACTAACCGTGGGCCCTGACCCCGGCCAGAGTGCCCTGTACTGCCTACCTCCCAGCCCTGCTTACTACCTAGGGCCTGAGAGCCAGCAAGCCGGCTCCAGCAGACCAGCAGGAGAACGGGGGGGGGGGGGGGGGGGGGGGGGGGGGGGGGTTGGCGGGGCCTTAGTAAGACTTCCACAGGCCTCCCAACCTGCTGGGCCGTCGTGACCACCCTGGGTCAGACCCCGGCAAAGGCAAAGGTCTTGCTCTGTGGCCACAGCTCGCCCGGATCTCACTATGTTCCAGGCCTTGGCCTTGAACTCGCAGCCATCCTTCCCTTCTTCCTCCAAGTGCCAGGACTGCAGGAGTTCACGTGCCTGGCTGAGAACAGTTCTGTCTGCTAATGTTTAGAGTGCCCAGCCTGGCAACTGCACCTGCCAGGTTAAAGACCAGGGCTGCCGGCCCTTGCCATGCAGTAATGCACCGGAGGCTGCCTCCCACCTCAGTGTGGTCCCCGGCTCCTCTCCTCACAGGCACAAACTCGCCCAGGCTCTGCACCAGTCGGCGACTTTGTAGTGTAGTCTGCTGCAGTGATCGCCACCTGCGGGATGCTTTGGGCTGGGGCAATAGAGAACATCATTAACCCTGATTTCTTGTTCCCTCCCCCTCCTGTCACCCTGGGCAGGGTCCTCGGCTGAGGAGATGCTTAGACACCACACAGCTTCCCCTAGAAGGGCCGCTTGTCAGTTCAGTCGCCTGCAGCCCCGGGGATCAGGAGAGCTGATCAGATGTCACTGTTCAGCCAGGGCAGACATTTCAAGGGCAGGAACCTGCTGACACCAAAGAACTGTGAAGTTCTGGTTTCCTGGGTGCAGGTCGCACAGAACATGTCCCTCGAGAGTGCGTTCCTGACCATGATGGGGTCAGAGCATAACAGTGGCAGTAGCTGTCCCTCCCCCCATTCCTTTGTTTTCCAAGGCTGGACAGAGTGTTGCATGCCTATAATCCTAGCACTCAACAGGCAGAGGCAGGAGAATTGCCACAAGTTCCCAGCTGGAGCTGCCTACAGTCTCTTCCAAGCAAACTTGGGCTGTAAAGCAAGACTGTCCCCCACCACCACCACCCCGAGGTTTACTAAACAACAAAATGCACAGCTGTGTTTGTGTAGCCTCCTTTTGTAAGCTCAGAAATTCGTAATTAGGGACTTAAATTACATAGTCGTGGTAAGCAGGTCTGGATTTAGTTAAAAGGCTTTCAGATACAGTCTACGTCGGTGTTTGTGATGATCATGTAAGGAGAGTCCATCCGTGAGGCATGGGCCTTAGGTGGGCACCTCCCCGAGTCTCCCCGCCCCCTGTGCGTGGAGGACCGGATGGGGCGGAGCTTGTAGCTCAGTAACCGCCTGAGGCCAGCTAGTGCCGCTGGGCTCTCAGAGTGTGGGCAAGGCCTCCGCTCCGGTACCACGACTGCTCTGTAGAAGAGGATGCTCACCCTGCCCCTCCCTTCTTGCTCGTGGTATTGTGCCCAGTAAGAATGAAAAGACATTGAATGAGAACAAAGAGTTGGGAAGGCAGAGCTGTATGCAGCCTCACACAGTGGGGAGTATGACTAGTCCGTGTGTAATCGGGTGTGGGCTGGGGAACACTGAATAGCAAAGAAGGGAAGTTGTAGACATTCAGGGAAAGGCAAAAAAAGAAAGAAAGAAATGGTTCTGATTTGAGTCATCRGTCCTCACAGAGCTGAGGAGCTTTTAGCTGAGCCTTGAAGGCAAGGCGGGGGCAGGGAGGCGCTGGGGTTGGACCGCCCGTCCGTCCGGCTGGCAGCCACAGCTGGGCTCATCCTTGCTGCGTCTCTCCGCCCTTCTAGGCTGAGCTCATCGGAAGCCTCTCCCACAAGCTGGAGACCCTCCAGGAAGCGAAGGGGAGCCTGCTCCTGGACATGAAGCTGAACAATGCCCTGGGGGAGGAGGTGGAGGCGCTGATCCGAGAGCTCTGCAAACCCAACGAGTTCGACAAGTACAAGATGTTCATCGGGGACCTGGACAAGGTGGTCAACCTGCTGCTGTCCCTGTCTGGGCGCCTCGCCCGTGTGGAGAACGTCCTCAGCGGCCTGGGCGACGACGCCAGTAAAGAAGAAAGGGTATGTGGCCTGGCAGGTTACCGCTGAGCGCTCTGTCCATAGAGGGGTGGTCAGACGCAGTCGCCCCGCCCAGATGACAGTCGCTGTGAGAGAGCATCTTCTAGGCAGGACTCAGTGAGGACACTCAGGGCAGATGCTCGCACAGGACCCAGCTGCTCTCTTCCTCAGAGATAGAAACGTGTTTGACATTCAAGGGAGAGGAGGAGCATAGACCACGGGGCTACCAGAAGAGGCCAGAAGAGGGCATGCGTTGTCCTGGTACTGGAGTTAGAGGCCATTGTTACTGCCATGTGGGTGCTGGGAATCGAACTCAGGTGCGCAGGAAGAACAGTCAGTGTGTGCTCTGAACGAGGCTCCATCTCTCCAGTCCCCTGCAGAGTTTCTGACTGAGCAGATGGAGAGGCAGCTGAGAATCTAGCACACATCCCCAAGGGGACACAAAGTACTCAGAGAACTGACTCCGTAAGTGCAGGCCTAAAAAGGGCAGGTTGTTACCACAGCCATTTAACCACCGCAGCGTTCAACACAAGGATAGTAAATAAATAACAAGTTATATACATACACTCACCCATCCTTAGCGCCGCTGAGTAGAGCCGTCCCGTGAGGCCGGAGTCTCCTCCCCGTGTGACAGCTGCCTCACCTGTTCGTTTTCCCCCGCAGAGGTCTCTGAACGAGAAAAGGAAGGTTCTGGCTGGCCAGCACGAGGACGCCCGGGAGCTGAAGGAGAACCTGGACCGGAGGGAGCGCGTGGTGCTGGAGATCCTGGCCAACTACCTGTCGGCCGAGCAGCTGCAGGACTACCAGCACTTCGTGAGAATGAAGTCCACGCTCCTCATCGAGCAGCGCAAGCTGGACGACAAGATAAAGCTGGGCCAGGAGCAGGTCAGGTGCCTGCTGGAGTCGCTGCCCTCGGACTTCAGGCCCAAGGCGGGGGCCTTCGCCCTGCCCCCAGCCCTCGCCGGCCACGCGAGCCCTGGCGGGGGCTCTGGATTCGGTGGCATTTTCCCACCGCTGACCTCTCCGCTTTAACCTCTCCTGAAAGACCCGAGCAGAAGACGCCACTCTCGGCACTGTTTAACCTGAAAGATATTTCACCACAAACCGCGGCTTGAGCTGTGCGTTACTGGGGCTTCCCGATGAAGGGACGAGACTGGCAGGAATCTCTCGCCTTGCTCGGTCGGTCTCCTGCGAGCTCGCSGCTGGGGCTGGGGCTGGGGCCTTCCCACGCTGCACTGCGGAAGGAAAGGCGGCGACCTGCGACCTGATGGAGGATGTCTGAGGCAGGTCTCTCCAGACCGAGGCAGCGGAGATGAGTGCGTGGCACCCTCAGGAATGTATCCACGGTGGCCTTCCTTGCCGGTGGGCAGTGCACCCTGATACCGGGGCACAAGTCCCGGTCTGCAGCACAAAGCCTTAAAAAGACACACACACAAGTTAAGAAAACTGTAAAACCCCTGAACATTTTTGTTATTTATATTTTTAAAAATGAAAAAGATCATTATGTTTGTGTGCTAACCACTTACCTGATTCTGTTCTGCGGTGGATGTAGACGATTGTGTTCCAGCTGTGTATTTCCTGAAAAACCTTAATGAAGAATTCCAAAGATAGTCAAATTGAATACGGAGATTTTTGTGGGCTTTTCTTCCGCTCGTTTGCTTTTTTAAAATCTGTTGGGTGGTTGTGAGTACTGTAGCACAGTGTGCGTGTGGAATTAGACAACTTGGTGTGGGTTCTGAGGCTCAAACCTGTGTCATCCGGCTTGTACAGCGCGACGCGACGGGTCCTTTCACCCACTGAGCCCTCCCCATTGTTCATAAAGACCAGCGTCCCTTCTACCCTTGCGCTGCGCTGTGAGAGGTCCCAGTTTCCACGCGCTCAGGTCCTGCCATGTTTCTCCGGCAGGACGGCTCAGTGGTTATGTCTCGGGCTGTGCTCCTCCTTCACCAGTTTATTGACAAAGGCAACAGTTCAAACCTGTAAGGAATAAGTCTAAGCCAGTTCAAAAACGAAATCCATGCTGCCGTCCGATACAGGAATTACACTTACTAAGCTACATAATCGGGATGTTTTAATATCTTTTTTGTTGTTGTTGTTTTTGTTTTTTGTTTTTTTCAAGACGGTTTCTTTGTGTAGCTCTGGCTATCCTGGAACTCTGTAGACCAGGCTGGCCTCGAACTTGGAGATCCACCTGCATCTGCCTCCCAAGTGCTGGGATTAAAGGCATGCACCACCACCACCACCACCACCACCACCACCACCCGGCTTAATATCTTTTAGAAGTTGGTTTTCCTAAATGTCAGACCCGAGGTCCATGAGAACTGATTTCTTTTCTTTTTTTAAAAGATTTATTTATTATATATAAGTACACTGTAGCTGTCTTCAGACACTCCAGAAGAGGGAGTCAGATCTCATTACAGATGGTTGTGAGCTACCATGTGGTTGTTGGGATTTGAACTCAGGACCTTTGCAAGAACAGTCGGTGTTCTTAACCACTAAGCCATCTCTGCAGCCCTGAGAACTGATTTCTATTGTCAGATTTCAGTGAGCGCCTGTGAGGGGTTCTATGGTCTACTCAAACAAATCAGGATAATAGTGGGGCCACGGCTACCCCGGCAGCCAGGCTGTGGACAGCCACTGGCGAAGGTGAGAGCCTCACACTTTGGGCAGGTGACACACCACAAACTGTTTCTGCTTGTTGTCGACTTAGAGACCACCCAGAAGTTTCTTGGCGGCCATCAAGCCACAGCTATTGCTTTGTTCTGAGGAGCTTACATACTGCACGAGTGCTCTGACCCAGACAGGTCAGCATCTCTCCCAGGGTCGTGTTCAAATGCTTCTCCGTTCAGAGGGGCCGTGGTGACTCGGGAGACCAGGGAGAGCCGCTGCTTGGCAGCCCACAGTGCACGGCCAGCTTATCCTGAAGTTAATACGTCCACCCAACTGACATTCCGGGAATGTGGACCAGTCAGGAGCCTGAAGCCCAGCCTGTGGGTAACTGTCTTTCTCAGCAAATGCCTACAGATATTCCTAGTAAAATGCCTTGGAGGAACTGTGGGGAGCCCAGGATTCAGCACTGTTTAAAATTACTCTTAAAGGTGGGCGGTAGTGGCGCACGCCTCTAATCCCAGGAGGCAGGCGGATTTCTGAGTTCGAGGCCAGCCTGGTCTACGGAGTGAGTTCGAGGACAGCCGGGGCTACACAGAGAAACCCTGTCTCGATAAAACCAAAATAAATAAATAAATAAATAAATAAATAAATAAATAAATAAATAAATTTACTCTTAAAGGCAGTGAGGTGGCTCAGCAGGTAAAGGTGCTTGCTGCCAAACCTGAGGACCTTGAGTTCCATCCCTGGAACCTACATAGTAAAAATAGAGAGCCCACTCCTACACGTGCACTCTGGCCCCGTGCAACACCCCCCCACACACGCACACACATACACACACACACACAACACGCGCACACACACACGCGCAATAGGCGAGAGTGAGAGAAAGCATGGGCATCGCGAGCAGGAGTTCAACCATCAGAATCCAGATAAAAACAGCAGGACATGGAGGGCCCTTGTACTCCAGCACCAGGGAGATGGGGACAAACACCTCCCAGGCCTGCTGGCCAGCCTAGCTCATTCGGTAAACTCAAAGCCAGTGAGAGACCCTGCCCCAAAGCATAGGGTTGACAGAGCCTGAGAAAGGACACCTAAGGTCGCCCTCTGGCCTTCACGCCCTCAAGTACAAACACTTGAGGATGACTGGCATCACTCCACACACTGTCAAGATGACTTTCCTGGTTTAGACGCAGCCGAGTGACGGGATATTGCTATGCCACCACTGAAGACCCTCCAAAGCATGGCATCTGTTCTGTTGCTGTCATCAATATCCCGCGGGACTGTGAAATGGGATTCGCGGGTGGATGTGGTCATCACCGGTGCTGGACTTGACCCCCGCACTCCGAAGAAGCCACTACACTTCCAACGTACATTTTAAACGCCTCCAGGCAGAAAAGCCTGGGTTTTTTCCCTTCCCAGCTTTTTTCTTACTATTTAAATTTTTTTTCATTTGCTGTAGAAACCTCCTCCTCACAGGGTCCGCCGCTGTGACAGTGAGAACAGATCACAGCCCCGCCTTTCTTCCTCCCTGCTGGGCTTCGGAGCCCACGGCGCCCAGAGCGCTCGCTCCAGCGGTGCTTCTCACTCACGGTGGGTGCGGTGACCTAGGAATACACCAGAAACCCAGGGAGTTCCAGGAAAGCGCATCCCGTGACCAAGTCAGGTCACCTGGGAAGTTCCAGCCTGTCCCTACAGGCGGCTGACTCAGTGTCCTTGGCGCCGTTCCCTGTGGGAGCTGCCTCACGCTGAAGATGAGGGAGGAGCCACGGAGTTGTTCTCCGGGACACCCCACACGGTCCCCTTTGCCCCCGGGGGACACTTTGGGTTTCACTTTGTGCAGCTGATTTTCAGACAGAAACATTGGCCAGCGCGGGCCAAATCCGCAGCTGCCATTGAGGTGAGAAGGGGGGGGGGGGTCCTGCCGGTTTTCCTGTTTCTTAATACCTGACCGAAACTCACTTTTAAAAGGACATATATGCCTTAAATGCTATAATTGTACCTTACAGAGCTGTATTTGTAAAGTTCATTGTTCAAGAACTTTAAACATATAAACTAAATCTTTTATCTTCTCCTCCTCGCCCCTTCCCCCAGCCTCCCCATCCTCTCCACACACCCGGTCTCATGAGTCCAGTTAGTGCCTCCCACCTGGGCGTGGGGTGGGGCAACCCACCACTGGCCACACCCTCAAATGACTCCTCCTACCCCCAAGCCTCCATCCACAGCCCTCTGCTAGGAGTGGGGCCTTGGGAGCCCCTCTCCTGTCCTTCATTAAATTACCGACTTTGTTTTCCTAGATACTTAGGAAAATACTGGGCTTTCATTTTTGTGTTTCCAAATTTGTTGCTCTCTAGTTTTAATTTCTTGATACCACTTAGCTTTCAAAATTGGTCTTTCTTTCTTTCTTTCCTTCTTTTTTTTTTTTTTTTTTATTTTATTTGAGAAGCAGATTTTATTCACCTTCCTACTAGAGAGAAAAAGGACTATCTGAAATCACTTCTCCATTTCCAGCAGATCTAAAATGATCAGGGCACAGAAGTCCATGGCAGAGGATAAACAGCCTTAACTCTTGGATGAAGCATCAGACTACGACTATTCATACAATAAAGAGATACACGGACCATTTGCCTATCCCGTGAGTGGTTCCGGGACTGAGGCGCATAGTTTACATACCAAAGCAGACCTGGCCTCCAGGTTCTCCCAACTCTCAACTCTCCAGCCCAGGGGCTGGGCTGCCCTTCCCCCAGAGGCGCTTCCCTATACAGTCCAGACATTTGGCCTCCTCCACCCCAGCCCCTCACGCTTTCTCCTCATCTTCTCCTCTCTCTTCTCATGGTGACTCATCTGGCCTCCTTCCTTGGGGCCAAAAGCAACTTCCCAATAAACCCACATTTAATATCATCTAATCTAGCTTGAATTGGCTCATTTCACGGGTGGAAAAATTACTTATTCTGATTTTTTTTTTTTT
>BDUI01006508.1:11768-30093 GCA_002335545.1 Apodemus speciosus
TCCCCATCTCTCTCTCTGGCCCAACCACCTGCTTCATTGTTTTCACAAGTACACATACATATTTAGATACATACACATATACCTACATATGTATGTATGTCCATACATATARACAGACAGACAAATAAACATTTGGTAGATGGAGCAGAGGCCAAATCCATGTTCTATGAACCATAAACTTCAAACTGCTCATCCTCACAAATCAGGCTTAGGCCCAAGTGAACTCTTTATCTTTAATAGGTGCTCTGATTAAAGATGCTAGAAGTATTAGCTGCTAGAAGCTCATAACTGAGTCACTTTCCCATGGGGGAAAAAAGAGTTTTTCTTATCCCAGGCTATTTTCCTTCTCCATTCAGCCCTCACTGGACTAGTGTCATATGAATATAAAGATAGAACAGAACTCACTTCATTTAAATTTTAAAAAATACTAAACAACCGCCCATCTCATACCCAGTGTTAACTGTTTCCATGGCAGCAGTGCTTCAGCTCATGATCCTTTCCCTCCTCTAGTCAACAACTATTTCACTCACACATTGTAGGAAGCTACAAAATTCATCAAGTAAACAGTTTCCACATAGTTTTCAACTTCCTAATGCCCAGCTTTACGGTGGCGCAAACCRGTTATGCACTCAGTCCAAGCCATATAACTTTGAATTTTGGTGGTTTCCAAGCTAGTGGTGTGTGACAACGTTCTCTTCCAATGCTGCACAGTGTTACTGAGCTCTGCCTTCCATGCAGCTGTGTAGTCACAAAGGCAAAAAGTATAGTATCTGCWAAGCTTGGGTGTGCAACAGGCGAGGTGTATGAAGTATATCTGTGACTTACAATATCTTAATTTTATGATGGGTTTTTGGTGTCACGCCATCTAAGGAGCATCTATCTAATCTATCATCTCCATGCACTGTGCTAAGTATGGCACGAAAGTCCTTGTGAGCTGTGGGTTTATTATTTATTAAGTATGTTGTCACAGAAGTAATGATAATGATCATAGATGTTATAGATTAAATCAAAGTATTTAATAACACATGATTGAAAGACTTCCTAGTATAGTGGACTCAAGAAATACCACATTAATAAAAGTCAGTAACCAAAAGTATTGGTTAAAAGTGAGTGTGTGGGGGCCATGAAGAAAGAGAATCTGGTACTTGTTTTTTTCTTTCTATTCTTTATTTTGGAGATTATATTATTACAACATTTCTCCCTTTCTTTTCATCCTTCCAAACTCTTTTATATAAGCACCCACCTCTGTGCTGCACCTCTCCCTCACACAGTCTGTCCCCCTGTGCCTCACTATCCTTCTCCTCTGAGAGGGTGGAGGGCCACCTGGGGGTCCCACTACCCTGGCACATCAAGTCTCTGCAGGGCTAGGATCATCCTCTCCCACTGAGGACAGACAAGGCAAGTGGTTAGGGGATTGAGTTCCACAGACATGGAACGGCTTTAAGGATAGCCCCTGTGCAGTTGTTGGGGAACCCATATGAAGACCAAACTATATATTGCTACATATGTGTGTGGAATCTAGGTTCAACCTGTGTTGATAGGTTTGCCTTTATATGTTACTTGACTTTTTCCCTTACTGCCTTTAATATTCTTTCTCTGTTTTGTGCATTTGGCGTTTTGACTATTATATGGCAGGAAGAATTTCTTTTCTAGTCCAATATATTTGGAGTTCTGTAGGTTTCTATGTTTATGTTCATCTCTTTCTTTAGGTTAGGGAGGTTTTCTTCTATAATTTTGTTGAAGCTATTTACTGCCCCTTTAAGTTGGGAATCTTCCCTCTCTTCTATAACTTTTATCCTTAGGCTTGGTCTTCTCATTGTGTCTTGGAGTTCCTGGATGTTGGGTTAGGAGTTTTTGCATTCTGCATTTTCTTTGACTGTTGTGTCAATGTTTTTGATGTATCTTCTGCATCTGAGATTCTCTCTTCTCTTTTATTCTGTTAGTGATGCTTGCATCTATGTCTCCTGGTCTCTCTCCTAGGTTTTCTATCTCCAGAGTGATTTATTTATTGTTTCAATTTCCATTTTTAGATCCTGGATGGTTTTGTTCAGTTCTCTCAACTGTTTGGTTTCGTTTTCCTGTATTTGTTTAAGGGATTTTTTATTTCCTCTTTGAGGGCTTCTACCTGTTTATCTGTGTTCTCCCATATTGTTTTAAGGGAGTTATTTATGTCCTCCTTAAAGTCCTCTATCAGCATCATGAGACGTGATTTTAAATCAGAGTCTTGCTTTCCCAGTATATTGATGTATCCAGGACTTGCTGTGGTGGGAGAACTGGGTTCTGATGCTGCCAAGTAGACTTGGTTTCCATTACTTATGTTCTTGCTCTTGCCTTTCACCATCTGGTTATCTCTGGTGTTAACTGTTCTTGCTGTCTCTGACTGTGGCTTGTCTCTCCTGCAATCCTTTGTGTCAGTACTGCTGGGAGATCAGTTCTCTCCAGCAAGAATTTGTATATGAAGAGCTGTGGTACAGGGTCAGCTTTGGGGTGCCTATAGAACTGAAAGGATTCTGTCCCCAGTTGTTCCTTGGTTCCTGTGAGCTGATGGTTCTGGGAAGGTCCCTGTTGGGCCAAGAATTTGAACAGAAGTGATGGTCTTACCTGTGCTGCAGGTGTGTCAGCTCTCCCAGAAGGTCCATGCTCTACTGGTGCTATTTGGGTATGGAGCCTTGTGGCAGATGGAAACCAGAATGCTCCTAGTTCCATGACATCCGCCCAGGATCCTCTAGCTTTCATAGTCTCTAGTGAGAAGTATAGTTTAATTCTGATAGGTCTGCCTTTATATGTTACTTGATCTTTTTCCCTTACTGCTTTTAATATTCTTTCTCTGTTTTGTGCATTTGGTGTTTTGACTATTATGTGGAAAGAAGAATTTCTTTTCTAGTCCAATCTATTTGGAGTTCTGTAGGCTCCTTCAGGAAACCAAAAGTATCCCAGGCCACTCCTTGGTTCCTGTGTCCTAAGGGTTCCAGGCAGGTCCCTCTAGCAGCAGTGGTGGGTTTTTTTGTTGTTGATGTTGTCTGTTTGTTTTGTTTTGATTTTTAAATTTTAATTAGATATTTTCTTTATTTACATTTCAAATGTTAACCCCTTGCCTGGTTTTCCCTCCAAAAATCCACAATCCCATCCCGTATTCACCAACCCACCCACTCTCACTTCCCTGTCCTGGTATTCCCCTATACTGAGTCATCAAGCATTCTCAGGACCAAAGGCCTGTCTTCCCTTTGATGTCCAACAAGGCATCCTCTGCTGTATATGCAGCTGGAGCCATGGGTCCCTCCATGTGTACTCTTTGGTTGGTGGTTTAGTCCCTGAGAGCTCTGGGGGTACTGGTTGCTTCATATTGCTGTTCTTCCCATGGGGCTGCAAGCTCCTTCAGCTTCTTTGGTCCTTTCTCTAGCTCCTCCATTGGAGACCTCATGCTCAGTTCAATGGTTGGCTGAGAGCATCAACTATACTACTCCTGGACATATACCCATAAAAATCTCCAACATGTAATAAGGACACATGTTCTACTATGTTCATAGCAGCCTTATTTATAATAGCCAGAAGCTAGAAAGAACCCAGATGTCCCTTAACAGAGGAATGGATACAGAAAATGTGGTAAATTTACACAATGGAATACTACTCAGCTATTAAAAACAATGAATTCATAAAATTCTTAGGCAAATGAATGGAACTAGAAAATATCATCCAGAGTGAGGTAACTCAATCACAAAAGAACACACGTGGTATACACTCACTGATAAGAGAATATTAGCCCAGAAGCTTGGAATACCCAAGATACAATTAGCAGTGGTGGCTTTACCTGAAGTCATAGGCTTGTTGGCACTCCTGGGAGGATAGATCTCTCCCTGTGCTATTTGTGTGTGGAGTCCTATGGCAGAGGATCAAACAGCTCCTGGCACAGAAGAAAATCAAAAGTCTCCTGTCCCCACTACTCATTAAAATCAACAACTTCACAAAATTCACAGGCAAATGGATGAATCTAGAAAATATCACCATAAATCACAAAAGAACAGACATGGTATGTACTCAATGATAAGAGGATATTTGGCAAAGAGCATGGAATACTCACGATATAATTCATGGACCACACGAAGGCCCAAGAGGAAGGAAGACAAAAAAGTGGATGCTTTAGTCCTACTTAGAAGGGGGAACAACATAATCCAGGGAAACATAGGGTGGGAGGAACTTGGGAGAAAGAGGAGAAAGGGGAAAAAGAGGGGACAGAATCTGTTATGGGAGGAAATAGAGGAGATGTAGAGAGGGTCAGGAAATTGAACAGAGGTGTATAGCAATGGGGGATGGGGAACTAGGGGTAGCAACCAGAAAGTTCCAGATGCCAGAACCTAATGGGGATACTAGCTGAAATATACAACAAAGGGGGGGGGGATAACCTGTCAAGACCATATATAGAGGTTAGGCATGGCCCCCGGTTGAGGGATTGGGCCACCCACCCATCTCCAAAAGTTTAACCAGAATTGCTCCTGTCTAAAGGAAGTACAGGGACAAAGAGTGGGACAGAGACTGAAGGAAAGGCCACCCAGAGAACTGTCCCACCTGGGAATCCAGCCCACATGCAGACTCCAAACCCAGACAGTATTTCGGATGCCAAGAAGTGTTTGCTGACAGGAGCCTGACATAGCTGTCTCCTGAGAGGCTTTCCCATATCCTGACAAATACAGATGCAGATGCTCGCAGCCAACCATTGGACTAAGCACAGGAATCCCAATGGAGGAGTTAGGAGAAGGACTGAAGGGGTCTTATCTGGCATCAGTGGGAGGGGAGGCCCTTGGTTCTGTGAAGGCTTGATGCCCCAGTGTAGAGGAATGCTAGAGCAGTGAGGCAGGAATGGGTGAGTGCGTGGGGGAGCACCCTCATAGAAGCAGGGTAAGAGGGGATGGGATAGGGGGTTTGCAGAGGGGAAAGTGGAAAAGGGCATAAAATTTGAAATGTAAACAAATAATATATTCAATTTTTTTTTWAAAAAAATGAAGCKTAAAAAACAAAAGATGGTCATTTTCACTATGTTAATGCTACCTATCCATGAGCATAGGAGATCTTTCCATCTTCTAAAAACCTATCTTCTTCAATTTCTTTTTTCAGGGACTTGAAATTCTGATAAGAATTGTGGAGATTTGGTCTATTGCTATGTTTTGTAATGTGTAATTCTATACAATTCTATATAAAATTGGCAACAACCAATTACTGGAGGTGGGTTCACCCCTACTGTACACTTCTAACTGCAGACCTGGCTATCTCCCCAGTGGTGTACCCCAGATACTTGTTGTTTCTCATGTGCTCATGGTTCCTCTCCCCCTCATAGATGCTTGAAGGAAGGCTTCTCTCCTCCCTCTTCTTCTGTCTTCTCCCCCTGGTTTCTCCTCCTCCAACCAGGTCACTCCAAGCCCACCTACCTATAATTCATTCATTTATGGGACATTGCCTATTTTATTTAACCAATAGTTTTAAATCAATGAACATGGCTTGCACAACAAAAGTTTGTAAACATAAAAAGTCACTGGTAGGCCTAGACCTTTGGGTATAGGATCTAGCATTACAGTACTTAGCTATAGATGACACCCCAACCATTCTCAAGAACCACAGTGTAAGAGCTTAGCACCTGGGGTCTGCCTTAACTAACAATATTTATCATTAACCCAACATATTTAAAGTATTTTTTCAAAAGGAGTTCATCCAAAGCCCTCAGAGACTTCTAAGTCCCTTGGAGATAACCCTCACTCACCTACAGATTCCACCTGCAAAATATTGAAATTATTCTATCTGTTCCCAAGATCTTCATCTTAGTAACATGCTGAAATTCTGAGAAATACTCAAAATAATATGAAAGAAAATAATGTCATGGAAAGGGAAAGAAAATGGAGAAGATCTGAAGTCAAAAGCAATGGGAAAGACACTAATATTGGTGGTGTGATAAAGATAATGATTTATTTTATTTCAATAAAATACACTGAACATTCACTATCATTATAAAAATTTATTTATTTATTCATTTATTCCAAAACACATATTATACTTATATGGCTGATGGAAAATGTGCTATTGCTAAGGCAGTTCATTAAAGAAAGATCTATTTGTTGATTAAGAGAACATTTATTACTTCCTAATCAAATACCAGGAACCATGACAGGAATGTGATCATTGTCTGCTGTGGATGCAGAAATAACTCATCATTCAAAAACTACATATACATTCACACATTATAATAAAAGATAGAAGAAATAAACCAGGACATCTGGCAGTGGAAAACAAGTGATTTGGTGTGGTTGGAAAATTCTCCAAATAGATAAAGATGGGAAAAAACAAAACAAATAAACAAACAACAGTGAGATTAAGAACAAGCATGTCTGCTAACTCTGATTGGAGGGAACACAAACATTTGAGGAACCCAAAAGAGGGCATTTCCAAATACATAACACAAGGGAAATACTATGTATTTTATTTAAAGGACGTGTAATGTTATTAAACATACAGTAAATACATTAAAGTGAGTGGCAATGGGAGGAGTTTTTAAAGAAATGAATGAGAAAATCAGAAATGAAGAGAGACAATAAGTAAATAGGATGAGAATCAAGAAAAATTACTGTGGACAATAAAGCTTTATGCTTTAGTCTCTACTCTTCAGACTCAAAAATAAAAAAATAAAGAATTATTATTCTCAATGGTTAAAAATATATAGTATTAGAGGAAGAATTGTCTATCCCAAAATTAAACTGAAAAGTTACATAAAATAAAGAAGCCAGGCTTCATCTGCAATTCTGGAATCAAGTGGGACATGAAGAGTCTAAAACACTGGTTCTCAACCTCCCTAAAGCTGAGACATACATGCCCTTCCCCCGGGAAAGGGATATTTGACCCTCAGGGACTTGCAACCCACAGACTGAGAGCCACTGGTCTAAAGTGTTTTCTCATTAACTCAAACTCAAGGTATTGCTGTCATTTGATACTACTCCGAAGCCCAAGTTTCTCCAGCATAAAGGATCTTTTTGCTCCCCATGTGTAGGCTGAGTGTGCATGCTACATGCTGGGAGCTGCCGCGTTTTCTCAAATGTCCAGAATAAGCATCTAGTTTACAGCTCTCACTATATGCCAAGTGTGTAAAAATCCTTTTGTGTGTGTGACATGGTCTTGCTATGTATCCCTGGTCAGATTTCTTTGTGTAGACCAGGCTGACCTCTAACTCATGAGTCTTCTGCCTCAGTTTCCCTCCTGTATCTCCATGCCCAGCTAATATTCTATTTCTTAACTATCTGATGTATCTATATCATCAACAGAAAGTATCAACTCTTAGAAGAAAAAGACTCAAAAGATACTTGTTTAGTGAATAACTGAGATTCCACACATTTCTTAGTCTTGTATTCCAATATGCAAGCATCAGAGAACCCAGAAGAGATTTCCCATCTTACAATATCCCAGGATGCTTCCTGTCCCCACAAAACAAATAACCTGGTCAGTAGATCTTCTAATATATGGAGAAAGGCCATCATGACCCCTGAGATCCAGCTGACAAACATGACAGTCAAGTGGGTTCAATCTTCTTGGAGCCTATAATTGTGAGCAGACACTCTCTGATCTGTTTGGTCTTAACCCCATATACAATGGGGTCCAAAGCAGGGGGGAAAAGCAAGTAGAGATTGGCAAGGATGACCTTGGCAGCAGAGGCTGTGGATGGCCCAAATCGCTGCATGACCACAGAAAGAAAGCCTGGTCCATAGAAGAAGAGGATGACGCAGACATGGGCTGTGCATGTACTTCCTGCTTTGCCACGTGCCTCAGGTGAAGGAAAATGCATCACTGTCTTCACAATCTGTCCATAAGAGTAGGCAATAAAGGCCACATCCCCCACACCAAGAAAGATCGCCACAGCAAAAGCATAGAGACTGTCCAGAGTTGTGGCCCCACAGGCCAGCTTCACCACTGACATGTGCTCACAGTAAGTGTAAGCAATTGTGTGTGAACCACAGTAAGACAGTCGACAGGCCAGGCTTGGAAAGAAGATGGTTAAACCCACACCTCGCAGTGCCACCAGGCCTCCAATCTTGGCGACAACTTCAGGGGTAAGGATGGTTGCATAATGCAATGGGTTGCAGATAGCCACAAATCGATCCAAGGCCATGGCCACCAGCACCCCTGACTCCATGGCAGAGAATGCATGGATGAGAAACATTTGGGACAGACAGGCATAGGAGCTGATGGCTGTGGCCCCGAACCAGAAAATAGCCAGCATCTTGGGCAGAGTGGAGAGAGAAAGGACCAGGTCAACAAAAGAGAGCATTGCAAGAAACAAAAACATGGGCTGGTGGAGCTTGCGCTCCATCCAGATGAGAGAAAGCAGGACTGCATTCCCAGTTAGTGACAAGACGAACATGAAGCAGAAGGGAAGGGATATCCAAATGTGGGCAGCAGTGAGTCCTGGGATGCCAGTCAAGAAGAAAGTATGTGGAAGGAGATGAGAATTATTAGAAAGAATCATGGTAGCTATCCCACACAAAGAGCAAAGAGCCTCTGTAAAGAAAGGCAAAGATGTAAGATCCAATGAGTGCAAATTATTAGAAAGTCAGTTTGTACAGACTCACTGATATCAACACCAGCACCACATCACTTTTACCTCACAGTTAGTTCTAAAGAAAGGCTCAAAAATAATTTTGAATTTACTCAATATTTCTAAACATCTTCAGATCAGAGGGGTAAGACAGTGGGAAATACATTGGTGAGAAGTTCAGAAATCAGATTCACAAGCTGAGATCCACAATGTGGTGTGTTCTGGACTAATCTATGTAGCTGTGAGTGCATATCAAGTATTTTCAGCTTAAAATCATTCCTGTCAAGCTCATACTCCAAATGCTGGTACTCGATGTAATCATCATTGGCTTTGGTGTAATTAAATCTACTGTCAAAAATGCTACTGTCTGCAAAGTCTTCATTTAGAGGCAATTCATTCTTCCCAGATCTTTTGGCTGCCATCATCAGAAAATATTATGCAATCCCTGGACTCTCCAGTGCTGATCAGACCCTTCCTTATATTATTCTAATCCTATTCATTTGCTTCCCAACCCAAATATCTCAGTGACTGCCTCGCCTACCATATCCCCTTCTCCTTTCAAAGTAAAGTGTGCTGGCATATAGCATTTAGGTGACCTGGAGTAAACAGAAGCTCTTGGACACATAGGTAACATAAAGGCCAAAGAATGTATCAGAGCCACCTACTGAGAGTGGAGTATAAAGTTATCTGATGTTACCACAGCAACAGTTTGCAGCATTATCTGTGTTCTCAAGATGTCCCCAACAAATGTCATCATTGTGTGTTGTTAGAGTCACAGACATCTAGGCAGAAATAAGTGATCCAATGTCACATACATGTCTGCAAAAATGAATAAAACCACAGCCCACGTCCAATGACCCAATAAGCTACAAGATGTCTCTGTGTCACATTAGCTCTTACAGGGCAAGAAAGATCTAAGACCCTTGGACTGTAAATAAAAGAGAGTAACAATATAGATAGATGAAACAAGGACTGGGGAACAGTGACTGAGGGGTTATGAGTCTCTCTGACATCTTAATACCTCAGGTAGCATGATCCTCTCATGTGACAGTTAAATACTGGGACACAAAAATCTAAAAACTTAATCAGTCCTGCCCTTCAGGTGACCATCGAGCATAAACTCACCACACATCTGAAACTGTCTGATGGCATCTGGACATGCACATCTGGAAAAGCTTTCACTTAAAGGTATCTCAGACTTCCTGATGTCACTTGACTGCCAAGATTAGCTAATAATGTATATATGCCCTAGTGACAATAGTCAGGACAGCTTTGGGTGTAAGGAAAGTGAATCACATGCTAGGTATAAAAGGAATAGTCATTGATCTTACAGCCCCAGTGATGACAATGTAGTTCAAGAAAGCACAGTTTTAAAGTGGCCAAGGAGTTTGTCTATCCTAATGGTAGCCATATAATTATTTTCCTTTCCTTAAACCACAGCTGCCAAGGAGATTGTGTGATAATAACCGTTGGGAAGGCTAGAACATGGGGATATAGAGTGGCCTGGAGTCCTAAGGCCGTGGACTAGAATGCACCTGGAGTCAAAGTCTCTTTTCTGACATGTCAGCTATGCTGACATTAAGAGAAGCACCTAGGCATTTTCAAACCTCCAAGTAGGTTTCCTTATATATGAAATGCTTATATTAAAATCTTCCCTTCAAGAGCATAGTGAAAATTGAATGAGATTTAATATTAAAAGATTGTCAAATGTTGAAAATATCACTCTAATTGGGCTGTATATGATAAATGATAGTCTGGAAGCACACTGGCTAAAAGTAAGAAGTTTGGGGGATTTCAAGACAGGATGTAGTAACTGGAGTTTCCTGATCAAAAATACTGTACCCATTCCTGCCCATCCTGCTCCCCTCTCCGTTCCCAGTGGCACACTATTCTACCAATCACCCCCCAGGGCGTGGTGCTTTAAGGGAAATAGAGGCTGAAGAGAAGTGTAGCCCTGATTACCTGAACATCTGCTTCAAGTTATCCTCTTAACAGTACACCCTTAAGCCTCTGTCTTCAGAAAACTGTTAGAAATAATTAAGCCTGGTAGCCCTGGGACCTAAAAATATAACTATTTTATCCATGTACTTCAGGAGTCAAATCAAGGAAGTAAGAAAAATAGGGAAAGGGTTAAAGAACCAGAGAAATCTCAGTTCCAGAGTGCTTTCATGAATGTTTTCCTATGACTAGTCTCCTAGGCATCAAGGGGACCCGGCCCCCAAAACCCTCCTAATCCAGGACTGAATTGTATGCTATGATGAGGAATTTTCAAATACTCATTTCTTCCTTGTCTGTCCCATAAAACACTACACAGAGGTCTGATTAGACTTCTAACACAATATATAATATTACCTATGTTCTTCTTTTAATTTTTGCTTAATGACATTGAGAGCATGCCACTTCACTATAGACTATCAGATTACCCAGACTATGGGACAGTTAAAATATGGATATAGACTTTATAAGTATCTCTTCCTACCCTGAGCCATTACTCACCAAAGAGCTGTGTTGATTGACCTACAGAAGGGTAAGAGATTAAGCTACCAGTCAAGTCCCGTGAATAGAGTATTTAATAGGATGCTTTTGAGATACTGTCTGTAGGGATCCAAAGTGAATTTTCAACCACCTAGATACCAATTAATATTCCTGCCTTCTATTCAAACAAAAGTCTAACAATATCTTTTCTTTTTATTGAGCCCCATGAGAAAAACCCCAGCAGGGAATATTTTGAACAGCATACTCCAGGGTATCTTGCCAAGGAGGGCCCAAGACCCTGCATCCAGAGACAAGGAAAGGATTACTGTCATGGAAACTAGGACTACCCAAACTGGTGATGATCTAGAAGAATCTGGTCCAAGATGCTAAAGAAGAAAGCAGGGCAATGGGAAAGAGAAAGTAGCCTTGGGAGCAGCACAGAACATTACTCTTCTCAGGAAGAACCATGGGAAGAGTAGATCAATGTGTAGAAGATTTTGATGTGAGGAAGAACTTGGCCAGAGAATATGCCAATGGTCCTGTGTCTAATGTTGCAATGATGGGCCCAGGGCTAAGACAAGTGCTGTAAGTGTTGTTTCCCAAATGCCTTCTAACAACTCAAGCCTTTTAATTTCCCTTTCTATATTTAACTCACTTCTCAACTGTTAAATCACCCTTAATAAAAATGGCAGCTCAACCTACTGGAGATAGGAGTTACCTAGGCCTATGGCAGATTTGTATGTTACATTTGACAGGGAGAAATTGGACTATTTGCTCAGCCTTCAGGGGAAAAGATATATGAGGGCATGCTTCAACTTTCATATACTTTTCAAATCCAGGAAGAATTTTCTAACAAGGTAAAATGATTTTTTTTCTATGAAGCCTTAAGGAGAAGTCAGAGCAAACTCATTGTGCAGGCTAGTTTTATAGTACCTTGACATAAGCTAGAGTCATCTGGGGAGAGGGTTCCTCAATTGAGAAAATGTCCCTACCAGATTAATATGTAAGAAACCCTATGGTGCATTCTTCTTAATTAATGATTGATGTGAGTGGGTTCATCTACAGTGGGCAGTGCAATTCCTAAGTGAGTGATCCTGGATTCTATAAGAACGCAAGTTGAGCAAACCATGGAGTAGAGTGTGGGTTACTGGCTTATTTCTCATGTTCCTGCCCTGATTTACCTTAGTGATGGACTGTGACCTGAGAGATGTAAGTGAAATAAACTTCCTCCCCAAGTTGATTTTGGTAATGATATTTTATCTCAGCAATAGAACCACTAAGTAAGACATGCATATAAACAGTTTTTTGAGACAAGATCTCCTTATGCAGCCTTGAACTAACCTGAAACCAGACTAGGCTGTCCTCAAATTCATAGCTACCTACCTGCCTCTGCTTCCACAGTGCTAGGATTAAAGGCAAGCATCACCATACCCAACATGCATATAAAACAGGATTGAGACATATTTCTGTCTCTTCAGAATGATAATCCCTTGGCCCCTTCTCCTAGGCTCCACATCCCAGCTCACAACTCCAACAGAGTCTTATGCTTGCAAGAAACCACCCTGGCACTAGGACATCACCCACCCCTGCTAACACTCCTTACAGCCAGTTGAACAGTTTCCAAACMGCACCCCCTCACCTAGGCTCCATACCCCTCCTGGACCACAACTCCAGCAGGAGACTTCTGCTTTACTGAAGGCCACAAGGGTATCAGGAATCCTAGGTGACTAGAGGCCAGCATAAACACACAATCAACAACAGCCAGGTCACTGTAGTACCAACAGAGCCCAGCTATCCTACTGCAGGAAGCCCTGGATATTCCAACACAGCTAGCTGAAGCACAAGAAAATGACCTGAAATTGAATCTTCTGAAGATGATAGATGCTGTTAAAGATGAAATTAGTAAATCCTGCATGTACTCTCTCTCTCTCTCTCTCTCTCTCTCTCTCTCTCTCTCTCTCTCTCTCTCTNGACTTCCAAATTGCTTATATAGCCTACAAAAATTCCTTCTGTCCTCTCTCTCTCTCTCTCTCTCTCTCTCTCTCTCTCTCTCTCTCTCTCTCTCTCACACACACACACACACACACACACACACACACACACAAACACTATTGAGATGGAGAGATGGCTCAGCAGTTAAGGGCACTGACTGCTCTTCCAGAGGTCCTGAGTTCAATTCCCAACAACCACATGGTGGCTCACAACCATCTGTAACCCGATGCTCTCATCTGGTGTGTCTGAAGACAGCAACAATGTGTTCACACACATAAAATAAATAAATCCTTAAAATAGAAAAAATACACAATCAAACATGTGAAGGAGATGAGGAAACCATAGGAGACCTGAAAAGGAAAATAGAAGAAATAAAGAAAACACAAACTGAGGGAGTCCAGAAGATGGAGATTTTAGGTAAGTGAGCAAGGAGTACAGACACAAACATCACCAACAGAATATAGGAAGAGAGAATCTCAGGAGTAGAAAATACAATCAAAGAAATTGATAGATCTGTCAAAGAAAATGTCAAATATAAAAAGTTCCTGACACAAAACATCCAGGTTATCTGGAGCATGATGAAAAGAGCAAGCATAAACATATACATATACCTACACCTACACATACACATACAGTACACATACACATGCACATATATATACATATACACATTCACACACACATACTGATAATCCTTATCAGAAAGATAGGAGTCAACACCGGACATATCAGAAAGAAATCTCAGATGATTGGTCAGATTGAGGTAACAAGAATCTGATAATTTACTTACTAGAGTCATTTTCTTAGAACACTGCTCATTTCCTGAAGAAATACGAACACATAGCAAGTCTCATTTCAGGTAAGTGCTAAGTTATGAACCTAATGTAAAGTGCCTTGCTGTCTGAGAATTGATCCTTGTTAACCAACAGACAATGCTATGATAACTTTGAGACATCAGGAAACAGACTAGGAACCAAAACAGCACAGAAACCCAACAGAACATGCAGGTAAGACATGTGTCAAAAGCAATACAAAGATCAGAGGAACTAAGAGAGACAAACACGAACTGTAACAAACACTGAGATGCTGCAAGTAAATAAATGTTTCAATGAAAGGGGATTGGATAGGTGAGAGTGTGGGCTGAGTGATTCAAGCTCGAGAACAGACAAAGTTGGACATTCTACAAAGCATCAAGAGATCAGAATAAGGATAACCTAAACACAATCAAGAGGGGTTTTTTTATTACTTGATTAATGATGTAGTTTTTTTAAAAGTCTGAGTTCCTCTTAAGATTGTGGGACGGTCTGCATACATGCTATGGTTGTTTAGCCTGGAGTGCTTGTGGGAATCTAAATAATGGGAGAGGGAGTATCTCGCATTCTTTTATCTGTTCTTGGGACTCCTTTCCTCCTACTAGGTTGCCTTTGTACAGACTTGACATGAGTGCTTTACCTAGTTTTATTGCATCTTATTATGCCATGTTCAGTAGATGTCACTGGAAGGCCTGCTCTTCTCTGAAGGGAAATGGAGGAGCAGTGGATCTAGGGGAGACAGCTAGAGCTCTCTAGGGAGCTGGAGGTATGGAGGGAGGAGCCTGTGGTTTGATGTATCTTTTAGAGAAGAATACATTTTTTAAAAAATCATGGGTCAGAATATAGAAATTTTAAACTGGGTCACATAGAAGCTGTATATCAAAGCAGAACAAAGCCCTACTGTAGGCAAAGGAGAGTGCCAAGGAAGGATGGGTAGCCACAGCTTGGAAAGAGAAATGCGTTAGAGAGACACTGTCTAATTATGCCTATAGGGATCAGACATGGCTTCCCAAATGAGACAACATTAGAGAAGGTGCCAGGATGACTCATTAGCATTAAGAGGACACCAAAACTCATAAAGTAGGGAATTCTTTGTGCTTTATTTTTGTCTTATGTGTATATGTGTTTTTGCTCTGAGTATGTCCTCATACCACATATGTCCCTGGCATCTGAGGAGGCCAGAAATTGGTGTAAGGAACCCTTGAAACTGGAGTTACAGATGGTTGTAAGCTACCATGTAGGTTCTGGGATTAAATTTAGGGCCTCTGGAATAGCAGCTGGTGCTCTTAACCACTGAACCATCTCTCTAGTCCAAAAGTAGGAGATCCATTCATTTTCAGCAGCCACAGAGAGAAATACTGTTCTAAAGGAAGGCTAGACTCAGTCTACAAGAGGTCTTAAGTTTACCACAAAGGGCACTTCACAGTAAATATGGAATCAGGAATGACATTGGAACAGACATGGAAGTATCTCTGTAGGTCAATCTCATTCATATACAAAACAGTGCTGTCAGTGACTCCCTTCATAGTATCCTAGGCATTAGAGGAAGAAATGTTGCCCTAGTGTAGGGGAATGCCAGGGCAGGGAAGCAGGAGTGGGTGGGTTAATGAGCAGGGGGAGGGGGGAGGGATAGGGGGTTTTCAGAGGGGAAAGGAGGAAAGGGGATATAACATTTGAAATGTGAATAAATAAAATAGCTAATAAAAATAAATAAATAAAAATAAAGAAGAAATTTTGGATTGAAGTGAATATATATATATTTTCTTTATACCCTTAACCCTTGTCCCTTTTCTCCTCCAAGTGTCATCCTTACAAATTCCTCCCCTCATCASACCCTCCCCTTCTCCTCAGAAAAGGTGACATCCCTCTTTGGTACCACCCCAACCTGGGACATCCAGCCACAAGAGGACTAAATACATCCTCTCTCACTGAGGCTCAACTAAGTAGTTCAGTTAGAGGAAGGGGATCCAGTGGTAGGCAGTAGAGACTGAAACAGCCTCTGCTCCAATTGTTAGTGTGTACAAATGTGTATGGAGCCTACGCCCAGTCCCTGCATGTTCTTTGGTTGTGACCCAGTCTCTCTAAGACACCACAGGTCCTCTAAAGGTCTTCTTGTGCTGTCTGTGACCTCTACAACTGGCTCCATTCTATCCACTACTGTTCCACAAAACACCACCTGATGTATGGCTGTGAGTCTCTGTATCCCTTTCCACCTGCTGCTGGATGAAGTCACTCAGGAGACATTTATGCTAGGCTCCTGTCTGCAAGCATAGCAGAATATCATTAATAGTATCAGGGACTGGCTATCTTACATGGGATGTGTTTCAAATTGGACCAGTCAGTGGTTGGATATTCCCCTCAATCTCTGCTCCATCTTTATCCTTGAGCATCTTGTAGGCAGGACAAATTTTGGGTTGAATGTATTGTGGTTGAGTTGATGTCTCCCTCACTGCACTGGAAGTCCCACCTGGCTATAAGAGATGGCCAATTCAGTCTCTATATCCTCTTCTAATAGGAGTCTCAGCTAGAGTCTCCCCCCGCCAGGCTTCCCAGAACATGCCCAGTCCCAGGTCTCCAGTTACTATCAGAGATGCCCTCTATTGACTGCCATTCTCAATTCAAGCCCTCTCCAACATGCCCTCTCCCTACACCTTTTCCCCCATCCTGGTTCCATGCAGAAACCCCCTCTCCCACCAAGTTCCCTCCATCCATCCAACACAATCCAGTGACTATTTGGTAAGACAAACAAATTTATATTAGATACAGGAAAAGTGATAAAAATCAAGAGTAATAGGACAAAATTGTAGTAATGTTGATCAAGGTTTTACAAACAAAAGTTTGTTAAATGATAGAAAAGCAAATTATCATGAGTCTATGCAAGCTTATAGAAAATGAGAGTTAGGGGTAAGGAGACAGTTCGGTGGCCACATGTGCCTACCAACACTTACAAACAAGTTTGAGGAACTGAGTTCAAATCTCTAGAACACATATTGAAAGCTGAATGGCTTTTACAGGGAGATGCTAGTAGAGATAGGAGTATTCCCTGGAAGCTCACAAGCCAGCTCGCCTGGCCTATGTGGCATGGAAAAAAAGGACAAGGACACTCTATCTCAGACAAGGTGAAAGAGGAGAGTCAACACCCAAGGCTGTCCTCTAGCCTCCATAGACTCACAACGTGCATTGCCACATTCACAGTCATGAATGTACATGTGAGCACACACACACACACACAAACTTATGTTCACAAACATAATTTTTAAAATAAAATAGAAGCTAATCCTGCATTTTCCCAATGTGCCACTCACAGATAAACAACTGAAAGAATGAAAGGCAGCATGTGCATCTGTTTGAGGGGGCACTAACCAAAACAGTCAAGATATGGGATTAGTCTATGACCACATTAATAAATGCATGGATGAATAAAATGTGATTTTCTACACAATGGAGTGTTATTGAGCCATCTGCTTTATAGAAGGAAATTATATCATCTGCAAGAAAGTGGATGGTCTGGAGATTATTAAATTAAGCAAAATAAGCTAAATTCAGAAAGATAAATGTTGTGTCTTCCTATATGTGGACACTAGATCTAAACATGAAAATACATGAAAGGAGAACAGGACAGTGGAGGCAAGAGGACAAAAAGTATGTGAAGTATGAGGATAGGTGAATGCACTATATGCGTCAATGAAAATGTCATAATGAAACACATTTATTTTGTACAATTAAGATGAATTAACTTAACTTTAAATGCATTTAATAATTAACAATGAAAGCAAAGAAAATGAGAGTTTAAAAGGAAACAGTTCTCAAACCACATTATGGAGCCATTAAAAACTTAACAATCATGGAGACATTGAAAAATAAGAAAGCCTAGATCAATATCATTCATGCAGCAGACATAAAAATTCTCACCAAATTAATTAGTAAGTAAAATTCAGCAATAAGTGGAAAGGATAAAACATAAGGACATTTATTTATTAACAAGAATGCAAGATAATTTGTCACTTAAAATATCTCAAGATAATTCAGCATATTAACAAAAATACATGAGGAAAAAGTCATAGTCTTATTCTATAGACACAGACACAAAACTGCAAACTCAGCACACAGGAAGCAGCAGGGCATTCCACACACATGAAGTGAGCCTGTGTATAGGAGACACTGCTAACATGTAAGTGACACTGTACACGGACATGAAAGGCTGAAAACTTCCCCCTAAAATTGGGGTTTTGTTTTTTTCATTTTTGATATTCTCAACACTCCTACTGACCATTGTACTGGAGGCTCTAATGATGTCAATAATGGTAACCCAGTCTCAAAAGAATACCCATGGTATGCACTCACTGATAAGTGGATATTAGCCTAGAATCTTGGAACACCAAAGACAAAATCCACATACCAAATGATGTCCAACAAGAAGGAAAGAGTGGACCCTGGTTCTGGAAAGGCACAATGCATCAGTGTAGGGGAATACCAGAAC
>BDUI01006509.1:2803-15702 GCA_002335545.1 Apodemus speciosus
AGGAGCCTGGAGATCTAGGTTCTGATTGCCAGAACCCATTTAAAATGATGAGCTCTGGGTCACTCACTTAAAATCCAAGCACTTAAGGGCAGAGACATGAGGATCTATCTATAGGGCTCAGTGACTAGCCGATCTAGACAAGGGTGAGTCGAGGGCCATAGAGACACTCTGTCTCAAAGGATATCTATGTGTTCTTAAGGATGATGCCGGAGATTGTCCACCCCTATTGTTACACTGCACAGAAAAGTGCACTCGAATATATGTGAACACCACACACACACACACACACACACACACACACACACACACACACACATCTATAAAAGTACTACCCCTGGAGTAATAAAAACCTACTATCCTACTATGTGTCAGTTTATGGATCAGGCAGCACTCCTACATCTCCACAGTACTGTCTAGGGTATGCTGGTCATGGATGGAATGCCTGAGTTCTACCCCGGCTTCGGGAACATAAGGGGTTAAGTGAGACTTGCTCCAACCTCAACCCTTTGTCTTTCTATGTCTTTGCTACCTTACTCATAAATCCTCCAAAGTTCTCTAAAACCTGCACAATATCTCAAATACCTGTGTGTCCTGGTGTTCTTCAGCACCACTTACCGTCACTGTCAGCACCAAAGCTTGTTGGACAAATGCCCTTTCCCTACAGTATCCAATTCCAATCTCACAGGGTTTTTTTGTTTTGGTTTGGTTTTTTGTTTTTGTTTCTGTTTTGTTTTGTTTTTGCTTTTTGTAACCCCCTTGTTACAAAACTGAATGGAGAAGTTTACAAAATATTGACAATAATAAAAGGTTTCTGAATGTGCATCGATCAAAAATTATTTCAAAAACCAAATATGTAGTGAATCAGAGCTGCAGCTGGCAGGCCTCACTCATATTGTATTGTGGGACTTCATGGAGGCCTGAGTTCTAAGCACACACACCACGCCCACTTTGGGCTGGGCATGCTGTCATGCCATGCAGCTCCAACAAATGCTTCCTGGATCCAGGCTCCGATTCAAGATGCTTGTGTGTTGTGAATTGTGYGTGAACAGATTCTCTGCTCTTCCAGAAACACGATGCTCTAATTGTGTAAAACAAGGCTTTACTATATTCCTAATATGATTTTTCAGTGCAAACATGTTCAATTAGTATTTCTTTGGGTTGTCTTTGATTATAATATTTGCCATTTTAAAGATTTCTGTTTGAGCTGCTAGCATTGAGTCTCATAAACATTTCATCATAGGTTTAGGACAGAATTTCTGAGACAGCCCTAAAGTTACTTCTAGCATTTTATCCTACACATTCATGCTATGTGACACTCTTAGCACTGACACTGATAAAATCAAAAGATCCACCAACTCTGAAACAAGGAGGAAACGCCCCAACTTGCAGTATCCACTGTTCAGCTAAGGTATAATTATTTATGAAAAAATAAACAAACCAATCCACCTCAAAGCATTTGTGTCTTGCATTATCCACTATTCAGCCAACGTGTAATTATTTATGTAAAAATAAACAAACAAATCCATCKCCATAGCATGCAAATTTGCTTTCATCTTTAATGAATGGTAAATGTGTKTGATGACTGAAGAGTTGCTCTAAAATAAATGTCCTTGTGAGTTGTTATGAGTAAATGCTTGATTTATACAGTTATATACCTATAAACCTGTAAACCTTGTAAATGAATTCTCAAGTGAAAGGGTCACTGCTCTATGACAACTGTATCCCCCAGTGACATCTCCTTGCATCCTGGTGACTCTGGTTAAACTTTCTGCCAGGCTATTTGGCAGTACGCATACCTCACTGTTATTATAATTTGGCCATCATTTTCTTATCTGATGAGGAACCTTTGAAATGCCTGGCCTGACATTTATTTTCTTAATGAAACCTTTATACATTTTTTTCTCCTTGATGCACATACTATAAAAATTCACATTTGGCTGATAATAGATATATCTAAGTTCCCTAACGTTTTGATGCCAACACATGCATAGATACCCTGTAAGATTCAAATATCTAACTAGAAATTATAATGAATCTAAATTAATATTGATATTCTATTACATCATGCAAAATCTGCAGTACACTTTAAAAATACCAAATACTCATGTGTCGTTGATTCTGTATTTTATATCCTTTTCAAGGAAAAAATAATGCTTATGGATCTTNCTGTAAGATTCAAATATCTAACTAGAAATTATAATGAATCTAAATTAATATTGATATTCTATTACATCATGCAAAATCTGCAGTACACTTTAAAAATACCAAATACTCATGTGTCGTTGATTCTGTATTTTATATCCTTTTCAAGGAAAAAATAATGCTTATGGATCTTCATAGCATCTGGAATTTGGTTTTGAAATGTTTATGTGGAAGAGAAATGTCATCTTTGACTCTTCTGGCTTGACTTTGGTTGCACATCTTCCAGAATCATCAATCTTTGGGAGCCTGGTTTCCTTTGGTTCTCTGTATTATCTGTGAACTCTCTGAGTATGGCTTACCAGGCCATGCCATGTAGGGGTGCTCCTGGACTCTGTAGAGGCAAGAACGAGGTGCTCTTCTTTTGTTGATGCATTTGAGATGTAGGGGAAAATGCCTTTAAGTGGAGTGACCTTAACTACACAGAAGTTCTTTGAGCACCAAAGGGGGGGGGGAATGTTAATTCCTACCCAAAGCTTCATTAAACGGGTGCTTGGTAAAGGGGGCTAATAAAAGTACCATGATCTCATTAGATGCAGGGGAATGCCATACAGCAATGCTGCAGACAGAGCTGCCTGTCCTGCTTCATCAGCAGAGCATCTTAGATGCCCACTTGAATGGGGCTTCTCTCCGGGCTCTAATGGATACGTTAGCGATGTTAGACTATTACCCAACGGCTGACTAGCTTGATGGGATTTCTGCACTGCTGCAGCCACAAAAGCAAGTTTTATCTCCTGGACATGTGAAAGTCCATAATAAATGAAAGATTCCTCTGCTCTTATAGACTGGAAGGTTTCGGCCTTCAGATAGTACCATTGCAGTCAAGGCTCTTTTCCACTCTCTATTCTATTCCATTTAGTTTATTCTGTTTTATGTTGAGATTCTTGAYCCACTTGGACTTCAGTTTTGTGCAGGGTGATAGACATGGATCTATTTGCATATTTCTACATGCAGACCTCCAGTTAGACCAGCACCATTTGCTGAAGATGCTTTCTTTTTCCCATTGTATGCTTTTGACTTCTTTTTTGAAAATCAAGTGGGTATATGTATGTGGGTTTATTTCTGGGTCTTCAATTCCATTTCATTGATCTACCTGTCTGTTTCTGAACCAACACCATATAGGCTTTATTTTAAAATCACTATTTCTCTGTAATACAGCTTGAGGTCAGGGATGGTGATTACCCCAGATATTCTTTTATTGTACAAGAATGTTTTAGTTATTCTGGGTTTTTGTTTTTCCATATGAAGTTGAGAATTGTTCTTTCAACATCTGTAAAAAAATGTTTTAGAATTTTGATGGAGATTGCATTAAACCTGTAGGTTGCTATTAGGAAGATGACCATTTTCACTATGTTAATCCTACTGATTCATGAGCATGGGAGGTCTTTTCATATTCTGTTATCATCTTCAATTTCTTTCTTCAGGGGCTTGAAGTTCTTGTCGAACAGATATTTCACTTGCTTGGTTAAAGTCACACCTAGATACTTTATATTATTTGTGGCTATTGTGAAGAATATTGTTCCCCTAATTTCTTTCTCTGCCTGTTTATCATTTGTTTAATAGAAGTTTGCTGATATTTTTAGTTAATTTTGTATCCAGCCACTTTGCTGAAGTTGTTTATCAGCTGTACGAGTTCTCTAGTAGGATTTTGGGGGTCGTTTATGTATACTATCATATCATCTGAAAATAGTGATATCTTGACTTCCTCCTTTCCAAGTTGTATCCCCTTTATCTCCTTTTGTTGTCTTATTGCTCTAGCTAGAACTTCATGAACTATATTGAATACACAGGGGTAGGGGGGGAGCCTTGTCTTGTCCCCGATTTTAGTGGACTTGCTTTAGTTTCTCTCCCTTTAATTTGATGTAKGCTACAGGCTCACTGTATATTGCTTTTATTATGTTTAGGTATGTGTATTGAGTCCGTGATCTCTCCAATACTTTTAACATGAAGGAGTGTTGAATTTTGTCAAAGGCTTTTTCAGCATCTAACGAGATGATCATGTGATTTCTGTCTTTCACTTTGTTTATATAGTAGATAACATTGATGGATTTTTGTATATTGAACCATCCCTACATCCCTGGGATGAAGCCTACTTGATCACAGTGAATGATGTTATTGATGTGTTCTTGGATTTGGTTTGCAAGAATTTTATGGAGCATTTTTGCATTGATGTTCAAATAGCAACATTTGGAAAACCATGCGTGTTCACATGAAACAAGCATTATGAAATAGTCTAGGAAAGTCCCCTATACAATTGCCTGAATTTCTTTTTCTTTTTTTCTGTTTTGTAAGTACATAGAATCTCACTTGAGGGCTGGTTTATATACAGCAAAACACATGATGCAGTTTAGTTGACGAGTGCCTGACCTCAATCAAGATTTGGAATTTGGAAAGTTCATAACTATGTTGTCTATCTGTGTGTCACCTAGACACACAGGGGGAAGGATCTCCAGGCTTCAAACAAACAAACAAACAAACAAACAAACAAAACTAAAGCAAAACAGAACAGAAAACAGCATTCATTGACAATGTGGATTACACAAAGTCTCAGCAAATACATTTACCATTCTATGGCATAAGCCATATGTTTGCTTGCATATTTGAGAAAAATATGGTACAGGTGTGATATCACCATTGCCAACTTCTTGTCTTCCGTGTAGTAACAGATAAAAGTGAGTGGGAGACAACTGTTGCCCCTGTCATTGTAACCCAAAGCCTTTAAATACATAATGGTCCAGGCTCATACATATCTATGACACCTATATTTCTGATGAACAACTTTCTAGCTAATATCACTTAGTCGTACCATATGGGAGATATCACTTAAACTAAACTATAATAAGCACCATTTTTAAAATAAATAGTCTCGTCAGGATAATCTGTTGTTTAAAATCCTAAGGCTTATAAACCTAGTGATGAGAACTTTTACTCATCAAATGACACAGTTGCCCACATACACAGCATCTTGTAGACCAAAGAGGTAAAGTGGATATGGTGCCTAATTTAGCATGAAGCCTCTACAAAGGGCAGAGTAAAGTAACTCATTCACAAGACACTCTATTGTGGTTAAGAAAGAAAAGAAAGCTAACCCCATTGCCTGATCCCTGCAGTGCCCAGGAAATCAAAAGAAATAAAATTAACACCATTGAACCACAGAACCCACAAAGCGCTGGTCACGGTAGGTATCATCAAATATTTGAAAGACTGCCACGTGAAACAGGAGTTAATTAGATTTACTCTGTTAATTCTATGGAGCAGTGCAAAGAACAATATAAAGTTTTGGAGGGACGTCTGTCTTGCGTCAGCCTAGGGAGCACTCTAACATTTAGGGAGCACTCTAACATTTAGGGAGCACTCTGACATTTAGGGAGCACTCTGACATTTAGGACTCTTTGGTTTGTTTGTTTGTTGCTCACCAACCCACCCAGTCCTAATTCCCTGTCCTGGTATCCCCCTATACTGGAGCATCCAGTCTTAGGGCCAAGGGCCTCTCCTCCCTTTGATGCCCAACAAGACCATCCTCTGCTACATATGCAGCTGGAGCCATGGGTCCCTCCATGTATACTCTTTGGTTGGTAGTTTAGTCCCTGGGAGCTCTGGGGATACTGGTTGGTTCATAAATGTGGTTCCTCCTGTGAGGCTGCAAGCTTCTTCAGCTCCTATGGGGCTGCAAGCTCCTTTCTCTAGCTCCTCCACTGAGGACCTTGTGCTCAGTCCAATGGTTGGCTGGGAACACCCACCTCTGTACTTGTTGGGTCCTGGCAGAGCCTCTCAGGAGACAGATATATCAGGCTCCTGTCAGCAAGCGCTTGTTGGCATCCACATTAGTGTCTGGGTTTGGTGACAGAATATGGGGTGGATGGTTGAGCCAGGCTGTATTGCCAAGTAGGACATTCCAGGCCCATCTTTGTCTAGGGTAATGTAGATGGAACTCAGTGGAGAGACGTGCTCATGTGAACTCATTTGCCCTTTTGCCTCCAACAGTGAATGAGTTCTTGAACTTGGTCAGTGAGAAAACAGAATCTCATCCAAACCTGCTTGTTTATTTCTTTTTCAGATTCCCTGACAGTTAAGAAAGAATTTTACTCTTATTTCCAGCTGTCTTCTGTGTTGCCCGCAATAGGAAAAAAAAAAWGAATTTTAGATGAGCACTTCTGTAGTTTCTGCAATATGATTACCTCGGGCAGTGTTTCAAGTGTAATTAAAATTCTGTTTGTGCTCCTTGAAATACACAGAGATAAGCACGGTGGAGTGGGCTCCTTCTGATTCGTGGAGTTATCTAATCGAGCCTGGTGACAGAGTTATTCTGGATCTGTGACATTCAAATGGAAACTAATTCTCTCTGGTCAATGTTGTGTTCTGAGTATGAGCCTGTGGAATTCTAGAACAAGTTCACTGTCACTCAGAGGAAATAAAAATCTGGGGACATGCTGGCCTGGATGCTTAATGGGTAGCCTGTTCTAACAAAGCAATCTGGGTTGCATTTGAAAATAAACATTACAAATGTGCATTCCATTTCCAGGTGGAAACTCACTTCCATATCAATTGAGTAAAACAGAGCTGTGAATTAAAAAGAAAAAAAGAAAAAATAGAAGCAAGAGCATTGTTGCCTTCCGAGAGTCAGGAAGAATAATAACTCACATTATCAGAAAGGGCAGCACAAAATTACCCGTGCAAAGAACAAGCAAAGACTTCTTTGCCTTCCCTTTTTGGCCTCCTTGCTAGCAATTTAAGATCAAGATCTTAGAAGGAATTACATTCCATCTTAGGCAGAACTGACAGAAAACACATTTTCAATTACCAGCAGGTGACAATCGAACACCGATGTTAGTGTTTTTTTAAAACAAGGTTATTTCTTGCTTTACAAAGGTGACTATTTATAAATGACTGAACACAGTATCTCTAGCAAATAATGCTACTGCTTTCAAAACATACAACTGCTTTCGCCTTGGATACCAATACAGCTAATGTGCACTTTTGTCGTGTCTTTAGGGGGTCCTACTAATGGGAGAAACAGACACCGTGCCACAATTATTTGATAAAAAAGTATTAAGTACTTATTTATAATAAGTCTCAAGGGACCTAGTAAAATAAACATGACCATTTGTCACTTCTATTAAATGAAAATTCATGATTTCACTCTGGGTGCTTAGAGCATATTCCTTGGGACATAGATTAAGCATCTATGTATGAATGGCCATCYGTAAAATGATGAATGAAATTAATCTAAGTGAACAATGCATATTCTATGGGGCACACTCACCTATATCCCATAAGAGGCTTTTACTCATCCTACATCCAATAGACTTTTAACTCATCCTACATTCCACAAGTTTTTACTCATCCTACATCCCAGAGGATTCTATTCATCCTACATCAGAAGTTTTCGTTCATCTTACATCCTAGAGGGTTTTTCCCCATGTTATACTGAAAGCACTAAGTAATTCCTAGATAATATTTTTTATAACTCAAATTTAAAAAAAAAAAGCCAAACCTCTCCTTTTTCTCAAATTATTCTATAATTTACCCTTGTAACTATCAGTATGAGCTCCTATTTTCTTTTTGTAGGCTTGGTATTCAGYGAAGTCATTTATGCCAGTTCTAAGTTAAAAGCAGCTTGAGAAGGCTTTGATGGGCTTCAGGGTATCCCTCCCAAAGGCAGACACTGGTGGCCCTCCCTGCTCCCCCTTTTCAGATTTTTCAAATAGCTTCCAGTTGTTTGGTGCATCTTTAAGACACGAGTTAATGTTCACATATTTAACTTAGATTATCTCCCATCCAAGATGAAGGTTTTAAGGGTGCCAAATTATCTCACCAGCTCCCCCACCCCCTTGATTCCATTAACCTTAGTATTTCAAAGCAATCTAATTTTGGATAAATTGCTTTCCTGTGTTTTGGCTGCTAGCTTTTGACAAACGTGTTTTAAGTTTCACTCAAAGGCTAATTTTTCTTATTTTAACCACGGAATGCTTTACAAATTATGCTAGCAAGATGTCTTTTATTTCTCAAGTTTTCGTTACTGAGAAATTATAATTTTTTGACACTAAAAAAAAAAAAGCTTGAAAATTTGATCCTAAGCTAAATATCACTGAGTGGCTCACATTGTGGAACTTTATTATTAGGGGAACGTAATTCAGGTTACTGCCCACCTAATAATATTTAGAAAATATATTGGTGAATTTGATCAGTTTTAGAAATTTGCTTGTTTTGAATTTTTAAGTGTTCGAAGTTTTTCCAGTGAGAAAATAGAGTTGGCTAGCTCTCAAATCCAGAACTTAACAGCTAAGTCTACCTCACTTTCAATATACATATGTGCTCTGTCTTTTCTTTCTGACTCTAAACACACATGCGTGTGCACGCACACACACAGTAAGAGATAGAGAGAAAAAGAGAGAGAGCACGAGAGCATCATCACCCACCATTTCATGCACCCAAAGAAGTGTTCACTTAAGAAGTATTTACTAAGTAAAAGGGTTTTATGTTGAGATTGATAAAMAAGCAAAGAAACAGGCATTTCCTTACCGCCACCACCCAGTTACTAACATAGACTTATCTTGTCTGAGCTGAAGTGGGCATGGGTCAAGGATGATCTGTGACTAGGACGAATAATAGAACTGTATAGCTACTGATCTTCAGGCTGTTCGCCTGGGCTAGCCTTGGACCATAGAACTTTTTTTTTTCCCGAGAGAGGGTTTCTCTGTATAGCCCTGGCTGTCCTGGAACTCATTCTGTAGACCAGGCTGGCCTCGAACTCAGAAATCCATCTGCCTCTGCCTCCCAAGTGCTGGGATTAAAGGTGTGCGCCACCACTGCCCGGCGGACCACAACTTTTATATTCACTATGTCATTTCTTCTCCAAAACCATGCAGACATTCTTTTTCTTACAGGCAAAGTCAGAGTCTTAGAGTTCCATTTACCTATGGATATGTAGGAAGTTCTCAGCTCCATTTCAAACACAAATCTGGCTTGAAGCCCCATGTCTGCATACTTTTTGTTTAAAATTCTATTTCAGAACATCCTAAATGTAGTGATTCAGAAATGGAAATGATTACTTATAGGAACGACTTCCCAGAGACATTGGCATTTGTGTTAAGAAATGCAGGTCTGGCTGACTGGATGGAAGCCAGCCCCGGGGTGGGGCTGAAGGGGTCAAGGGGTGGAGCTGAGAGGGTCAAGGGGTGGGGCTGAGGGAGTCAAGAGGTGGGGCTGAGGGGTCAAAGGGTGGAGCTGAGGGAGTCAAGGGGTGAAGCTGGAGAGGGTCAAGGGATAGGGCTGAGGGGGTCAAAGGGTGGGGCTGAGGGGGTCAAAGGGTGGGGCTGAGGGGCTCAAGGAATCATTCCAGGCAAATGGAAACATTAACTTCAAGCAAATCAAGAGGTTGGGCTTAAGTGAGGTTTGAGGACCGATAGACTGTTAAGCTGGAATAAAATGAAATGGGATTGGAAAAGACAGATAGGGTCAAAGAAAAGACAATAGTCATTGCTATAGTATGCATGTTCAATATTAGAAATTTGAGAGGTTGGTAGCAGGACACAAGAAATAATAAAAGTATAACTTTCCATAAGGGAAGCTTAGCAAAATCTCAAATTATCATCTGAGGCGAGGTAGGTTATTAATATTCTCTGTTTTTCCTTCTCAAGTGACAGTCATTATTATAATGAGGGATCTCCAAAGTAATTTGTATTTCTTGGAAAGAAAGTATTAAAAATTTAAATGCTTTCACGTACTAATTCGTGAACCTGTGCTACGCTGGAATATTAACCAACATATCCAACACCTAGGAATGCTACAGCAAAGTGAACAATAGATTGTTTATCCACACATACTCATTAGTCACAATTCCCTAGAGATAATTTGTCAGTCTTTTACATAATCCCATGGCTTATTATCTGCTAAAAAAAAAAAAACAAAAAAAACAAAAAGGGAGGAAGGTATTTTATTCATAGCAAGACTGTGGTCAATTCCTATTATAGATATGAATCTTTTGCATATTCAAATCTACTTGGAGGTATTTGTTTTCTTATGCCCTTCCGAAGACATATATTTTTAAAGTGTTAACGTAGCTGTTCTCAGTGTAAACATAAGAACATATACGCACGGCTGTGTTTGTTTTTTCCCCATGTTGCTATTAGTGATTATTCTAAAATGCTCAGTTTAGCACTTCCCCATTCTAGGAATTTAGTTGCTCACTCATGATGAAAAAGAAGAGACTGCACTCATAGAGTTTTCTACCCCCGCCCCCCGTTTCGAACTACATGAAAATTATTTTTGCAAGGCTACAACTTGTTTGCCATACCACTGAGTCAGAGATAGACTGCATCTCTGTCTTTTGATTAGCAAGCAAGAATTCAAACAAGCCCAATCATGCATGAAGGCATCTAATGGAATTCAAATATAAATATAATTGACTAGTGCCAGAAGCGCAAAATTTGTGTAATTTGCATGGCCAGGGCAGGGTTAATAAATAGAAGAAAAAGACCCAGGAGCAGCTTCCAGAGAGCAGAGATGCCGAGAGCTGAGCATTTCCCCGAGCTTCTCTGAAATGGGAGTTGATCAAGCAATTAATACAGTTAAAAACACAAAAGCACCCTTGGACCTTAATCTACCTGAGGAAAGCGATCCAAACCAAATACATAAAATTGATTGACTAAGACAACTTTCCAGTGAGGTGGAAAGTCTCATAAAAATCCAGAAATGGAATACAAGGAACAAGGTCATTTGGCCCATCCTGTCTGTCAGCACTGAGTTATTTCATCATGATCAAATACAGCTCAGTTGGTGTGGGTGGGGCTCCATTTTGACTAACGAATCTACACTGAAACTCCAGTCACTATTTAAAGTGATTCCTCCCATCCCACATCATACCCTTCCCAATCACACCCACAGAAATATTCTCAACTGTAAAAGAAAGAATGTTAAAGACTAGGATCTGGGATTTGGAATTTGAGTTTTTGCCCTCTGTGTCATTTGGTTACCAAAGATGCAGCATGCTACCATATTGTGGGGTTAGAAGAAAAAATAATAAAATTAGTCTTCTATCTGTCTTTAGTTATGGCCAAACTAAATGGCTTGCTTTGGTAGGCTAGGGTTGGTGTCTGCATTTGTATATCATCACATCCTGTTTCCTAGCATGTTACCTTGAAGTTTACTTAATTAATAGTTGTTGCCTGTCCCTGGCCTTCTTTATTGACAAATCAAGAACCAACTGGGGAGCAAGACTTTTCATCAGAACCTCCCCTTACAAATACTTGCTGAGAAGATGAATATTTGAATGTATAATGTGGATTTATATACTTCATATTTTGGGTGGTCTTGCTCTATGAAGAGAGGATACTTTTCAGAGGAATCACTCTTCTGAAAAGTTTGGGAAGAAAGTCAAGTAATTGAACACAGTTAATTAAAGTAGACCTCTAATAAACCACAGTTGGATAATTTATGGATAGAATTCAAAATTCACACCCATTTGTAAGCTTGGAAGTTGAAATTTCAAAGCTGTTTCACYGGGCAGCTGACTCCAGTCTAGCCCTCAGATCTCTTCACCATTGCTAGGGTTCTTCAGAGTAAAACTTGGGAACTTGGTTCTAGGCAGCTGTTGGGTATGACTCAAGTGTGCAGTGCAAAGGAAACATGCCTGCTCACACTTCCAGGGATTTCATGATTCAGGCAACATTTGAGTATAGAGATGAATAACATCAGATGTTTGGATGAGCATAGCAGCCTGTGATGCACTTAATACTACGGACATGGGACATGGCTGTGTAGAACTTCTGGGTTCAAAGCAACCTAGTCTCAATATTCCACTATAGGTCAGTGGAAGCAAGACCCATCATTATTTGGGAAGGTTTCCTTTTTCTCTAAAGTAAACTCCCTGCAGTAGCTCATAAAACTAAACCCCTACGTGACCTGAGCAGTGGTTCTTGACTTTCCTAGTGCTGTGACCCTATGATACAGTTCCTCACATTATGGTGATCCCAACCACAAAGTTATTTTCATTATTACTTCTTAACTGTAATGTTACTTCTGTTGGGAATCTAAATGTAAATATCTATGTTTTCTGATGATCTTAGGTGATCCCTGTGAAAAGGGTCATTTAACCTACAAGTGATGACCCACARGTTGAGAACTGCTGATGTTATATGTTCGTAATACAGTCTGTCCGATCAAAGCCATTGTGGAGAAGAATAAAACCTGACTTYGGGAGTCATAAGTTTGCCCAGGATTCTGTTTTGGGTTGGAGGCAGGTGACAGTGATAACACAAAAATTCAATGAAGCATGGCTGGGCAGAGTTCAGAGAGACACAATTTAATTAAAGGTATAGGTACTTCATCTGTGACTAAGGAAGTTCTGGGGAAGTGTCAGTCCTAATGGGCCAGCCTAATATTTGAGCCAGTTTGCTTCCCAAACAAATAGGCCATGGTAGGCTCTAAGAACTGGGGAATCCACCAGAGCCGGACCCTTTCATACATTGCTTTCCTTCACCAGATAAGTACTTAGAGTGACCTGCAAGGCCAGGAAAAGAGAAGGTGGCCTCTGGCATCTTTCCCCTCCAGTCTGTCTCTGTGGTCAGCACACTGCTGGTAGAGTATTAGATGTGTATATATTAACAAGTGAATCTGAGAGCACCAGCACCTGCTGCACCTATTGCAGACTCTCCATCCTCCTGGTAGGAACCAAACATGGATGCACATTAGAGTGATTC
>BDUI01006510.1:56581-68301 GCA_002335545.1 Apodemus speciosus
ACATATATGTGTATATATGTATATATATGCATATATGTACATATATACACATATATGTGTATATATGTACATATATGCATATATGTACATGTATATACATACATATGCATGTATATATGTATGTATGTAAGAATGCATAAACACTTCTGAAATTGATGACACATATTGTCAGGCCAGGCCAGTGTGTTTGTATGTCTGACAGTCTCCTCCTCTCTATCCTATTCTTTTTCACCACTCACTTAAGAGTTGAAGGAGTTCGGAATTTCTCACTGCACATTCTTGCCAGCCCAAGATAACCAAGTTTTGTTCTGTCAGTAGTGCTAGCCCTGTAAATTGCCCACTGCTCTCATAATGAGATGTGGGGGTATGGGTGGTAAGTGTCTAGTGCTATCATCTTTGATCTCAATCACTGATGCCATACCCCCTTGCTGCTTGACTTGATTTGCCCTGTAATGTCAAAGCTGGTGAGTCTAAGTAGAAGGCAAAGTTGGATGCTGCCTATATGAAGAATATATGGCATAGCACATGTTTCCACTGAGTCACTGTCTTAGTCCTATTGCTGTGATGAAACAACATGATAAAGGCGAATTATAAAATAAGTAATTTAGTTGGGATACTGCTCATTGTTTCAGAGGATTAGACAATTACCAGAATGATAGGGAGCATGGTGGCAGGCATGCAGGCATGGTTCTGTAGAAGTGGCCTAGAGATCACATCTGATCACAAATTGCAGGCATCATGGAGTGGAGGGATCCAATAAGCATGGTTACATGGATTTCTGAGACCTCAAAGCACACCCCCAGTGACACATCTTCTCTAATAGGCCACAATACTCTTTCACGTCTCTTAATCCTTCCAAACATTTCACTAACTTGGGAACAAGCTTTCAAACATATGAGTCTATAGTCACTATGCTTTTGCATTTTCTAGTTCATTTTCATTTGTATTCATGTTTTTGAGATATCTTGGTTTATATTAGTGATTGTTTTGAGGTGAGATATACTAGCAGAATATATTGAAAGATTACTAAAATACTTGACTATTTTTGTGTTAAATTTTCTGATAACTCCTAGAAAACAATACAAACATAGAAACTTTCAGAAAGATTGAACATATATAGCTATAACTGTCTTTTAGATTATTGATAACATTAAAATTGACTGTTAGGATGAAGAAGGACTGCATAATTTTAAGTAAAACCTTTCAGAGAATATGAATAGCTTAAGAACAGGGAGTTTTCTCCTGGGGTTTATATAATGGCTCTACTAAGCAAATAGGCTGGCTCTGAAGAACCTGACTTGACAGGCCTCAAAGATATGACATAGAGAACAGGTCAAAACATTAAAAGTATGTCAATCTAATGGCAATGGTTAGTTCAAAATGAGCTAGCTAAAGGCCGCAAAAGCAGAAATAAGGGGCAATTGATGGTAGAGGTCTATATTAGCTAGTATATATTAAAGCAACTTCAAGTCTCCCTCTTCAAACGAGCATGCGAAAAATAAAATCAATTGCTCCTTTCCCTAGTAAAAATTTCAACTTTAGGGGTACCCAGACCTTTATACATATTTTTGTATCTCATGTGTTTTTAAATAACCTATTGAGTGTTTCATACAATGGGATTCTTATGAAAGTAAACTGCTTTCGTGGAAGTGTTGACCCCTATGGATGTATAAAAGGGATGGGACCACAGGGGAAAGACAAGTAAAAGCCCCTTACTTGTTAAGATCAGGACTCTTGCTTCTTGGATCACTATGGTGCTTTCTTGACAGMATTCTTCCTTCCTTCCTTGATATAATTAAAATTTGACTGCTTGCTATATTTCTGTGTCCATTTAATTTTCTTGCTTTGGGGAACATTACCACAGGAAACTTCCTTATAACAGTTCTGCAGATCAGAGACAGAAAATTAGAAAAGGCAATGCTACTATAACCAATTTACCCTCAATTTTAAATTTCATTAAAAGCATATAACATAAATTACTCTTAACAATTTATATATTCACACTACTGTTAATAAAATTGATTTATTATATGACTAGTCACCAGGAATGTTTATCTTAGAACTGAAACTCTTTTCTTTAAACAACCCATGCCCCATTTTCTAGTTGCTCCAGGTCCTGAGAACTATCATTTTATTTCAATTCTGTGAGTTTATATACTCTAGATACATTTTATAGATGGAATCACTAGAATTGATCTTTTATTGACTACATAATATCTTCCAAGTTCATCCATATTGTAGTATGTGTTCAGAATTTCCTTCAGACTAAAGATTAAATGATGGCCTCTTTATGCATACGACATATTTCATGCATCCATTTATTTATCAGTTATACTTACTATCAATTACATCTCTGCCTCATGACAATCATTCTCTTATAATGACCAAAAATCTTGTCCTAGAAATGTTAAAATTAAATCTTCAAAATATTGGTGCAGAATGCACAATAGTGGTAGGGAAGGACTGAGAAGAACACCATAGTGCTGTATTTCTAAGGACACCTGGTAGAGTGCTGCACACTCTGGGGCACGGCCATGTTTTCTCCCAACAATAAAACTTATGCAACAAAAACTCACATTTATCAGATAAAAAAAAAAGGAAAATGCATTACCGGTTTATCATATCAAACTAAAGAAAGTGCATTTCTTTGATCAGATAATTGATTTTCATCTGTCATGAAAATCTCTCTGATAAAGGAAAAAGGAATGCCCCATGTTCTAATAGTAAAATGGCCAATTTTCATTACTTGCATATTGAATTATTTACATACTCCAGTGAAGCCCATCTATACTCAATCTGCAACTAGGCAGCTTTCCAAAAGGTGGCACACTCATTAATAAAAGCAGGTCTTTTGAATTCAATATGTTCCCTGTATAATGTGATAATACTGGTATTTTCCACCTTTCAGATGAATGAAGACCCATGTTACCACAGCAGCTCTTCAACATCACAGAGCAATGGAGAAGTGCCTTTTAGAAGGTTGCCATTATTTGGATAATGAAAACAGAACTAAAATATCCACAGTGACAAGTGCAAAACAGCTATTGCAGCCTGATTGTGTGGTCCAGCATGGACTAAGTCTGTTTCAGGATCTTGTTCCTACCTCTTGTTAGTAGCCCAGCTTATTTCTTCCTGACCTGCCTCATCCTCAGGGGAAACAGGAGTAGGTTGCAGCCCTTACACCAAGTGAAGTGATTTTAGTTCATAGGGAAATATGTAAATGAAAAATTAGGAGGAGGTTTCAGGATATTTTGCCCTAAGGCTTGAGTTTATTACATCTAGTTCATGCACAGAATAAGGGCAAATTTTTTCTCTTACAGAGAATTCTGTTCTTGGCACCAGATAGGGGACAAAGGGAGTGATGGATACGCAGATATTTGTAGTCTTTTACTCCCTTTTACAATCTAGTGTAACAGCAACCACAGTGAGAATAGCTGGCTGTTTACAGCATAAGGATAAGTCCAAGAAGTGACCAGTTGAATTTTAGGTTGTTCAAAATGCAATGGATTAATTCATTGCATGTTCCTGACAGAGTTAATTTTCCAAAGAAAAAATTAACTGTTCAAGTATTTACAGCTTTTCTGATTTTAGAGCAACATATCACTTCTCCTTTTTTCAACCTGATACTAGTTTCAAAATAAAATGCACTGGTGTCCATTTAAGATGTGATGGTGAATTTAACAGGCACGTGGCAAAAGCTTGTGTTCTCAGAGCCAGATTAGCATTGAAGCAATAAGATCTAGTTCACTGTAAGTGAATTTCTACTTTAAAATTTAAACCATAGTGTTAAAATGACCTTCCTATTATTAATCCAGTATCTTTGACTCTCTAAATTGCTGAATAATAATAATTCAGGTTTGGAAATTATGAATACAGTGTTTTCCTTTCAATTATCAAAAAGTTGATTTTTTCCCAAAAGTATCATTTTTGTATAGTAGAATTTATGATATAATTTCATAAGTGTTTTAAATTGTTAGTAGGTACATTATTTATAAATTCAGCTTATATGTGGAACTTACAGAATAAATTAGCAACTAAAATAAAACCACCGAATTGGAAAATAGATCACTGCTATCCACCAAGCAATGAGCAGTCTTTTGGGGACATTATTATTTGACACACCTGTTGCCTTTCAGCCACAGTTAATATCAGACTTCTGAAATGGTTTCCTTAATATTCTTTTTGGTTTGGGCACATATAAGACAACCATAAAGAATACATTGTTTTATTTAATTTATTTAATTTTTGTCATTATATAAGTAGAGTACAACTGAAACCCTCTCCTGTATTAATTCAATAAAATCATAGTTGTAAATTTTTCTTTTTACTTTACATAACCATATTTCACTGCTACACTTTATCATATTTATTTATTTATTTTGAGTTACAAGTGACCAAATATGGAGCCTTGAACATGCTAGTCCAGGTCTCTACTGAGTGGGCTATATTACTAGTCTTTTCTTTTTTTTTCTACATTCCAAATGTTGCCCCACTTTCCCGTACCCCTTCTCAGAGTTCTTCACCCCATCTCATCTCCCCTTAGCTTCTGAGAGGATGCTACCCCACCCTCCTCACTATAGTTTTAATTATCCATTTTATTGTTGAGAAAAATATGGAAAACATATTTTTCTTTCTATGGAAAACAGTGATTCATTACACATTTTTACAGGTGTCCTGCTTCTGCTGGATAGATTTATGTCAATTTGACACAAACTAAAATCATCTGAGAGATGGAGATCCCAATTAAGAAAATGCCTTTATCTTAGTTGAGTTACTATTGCTGTGATCAAACACCATAACCAAAAGTAACATGGGGAGGAAAGAATTTATTTCACTTACAGTTCCATATAACAGTTCAATATCAAATGTAATAAGGACAGGAACTCACACAGGGCAACAATCTGGAGGCAAGAGCTGATGCAGTGGCCATGGAGGGAGAAGTGATTTTATGCAGTCATTTCTTAATTGCAGTTCCCTTCTCTGATGACTTTAGACTGTGTCAATTTGACATAAAACTAGCCAGTACASCCTCCAAAAGTTCAGGCTGTAGACAAGCTTTTATGTCATTTTCTTAGTCATTGATGGAGGAAGACCCATTTCATTGGGGTTGGTGCCACTCTTGGGCTGGTGGTCCTGGGTTCTATAAAAAATCAGAGCAAGTGATGGAGAGGAAGTCAGTAAGTAGCAATCGTCCACAGTCTCTGAATCGTTTCCTGCCTACAAGTGTTTCCCTGTTTGAGTTCCTGTCCTGACTTCCCTCAATAATTACCAGTGATATGGAAGTTTAAGTTTAAAAAACCCTTTCCTCCACAGTTTTGTTTTTAGTCATGGTGCTTCATCACAGCAGTAGTAACCCTAAGATAATGGTGCAATAAATACAGTTTTAAATATGCAATACCTAGATGTAACTCCGTGGGTTACATGCTTTCCCAGCATGCAAGATGCCCTAAGTTCAAATCTTAGTACTAGAAAACAAAAATAAGTATGGAACATAAAGTTTGTATTCTTTAACTGGAGTTCACACCTATCTTTAACTTTACTAAATGATATCAAATATATTTCCAAAAAGATTTAATATAGTTCAATTCTCATTAGCAGTAGATGAGCATTTCAGTTGCTTTACATTTTGACCATTACATTGTCCATTTTGGCAAACATGGCAATCATATGATGGTATATCATTTGGATCTAAAGTTATTTTCAGTGAAACTTAAACACTTGTTCAGAAGTGTACTTGCCTTTGGCTTTCTTCTTTTATAAAGATGCTAGTCAAACCTTGAGTCCATTTGGTTATTATAGTGCATATTGAATTGGAATTGATTTTTAGTAGTTTATATATTTGGTACATGAGTTCTTTGTCCGATATATTACCCAAAAAATGCCACACTTTCTCCAGTTGATTACTCCTTTTTTTTTGGAGATCTTTTGCCTTGACTTCTAATCAATGAAAGTCTTTCATGTTAATGGAGTTTAATTTTGTATYCTGTACTTCATAATAATTTTTAGTATTCTTTTGTTTAGATAGTTTTTTATGAGAATCTGTTTTCTCTATACACATCTAAACCCTTTGTGTTTGGTGATATATACAATTGTCAATGTAAGTGAAATTTAGATATTAAATACAAAACTGGAGTCCAATTTTATTTCCCCTATGGATTTCAAGTCCAAAGTGCAACATTTCTTGAAAATCCATTTTTTCTTTCCAGTCATAAAATGTCTTGTTTTATTCCATGTTATGCGTGTATATATGAACAGGCCTATGTCTTGGCTATTCTATTCTATTCTATTCCATTCCATTCCATTCCATTCCATTCCATTCTATTCTACTCTACTCTGTTCTACTCTATTCTGACTGTTGCAGTCTAACTACCAGCAGAAGCATTCTTTAATTTTAGGTTTAAAATAAGACCTGACATGCAGTCATAAAATATTTCCTTTTTTATTCTATAGTGAGGTAATGACTATCCATATCTATTCTCTCTCTGTGTTTCTTGAAATTTATTGAATTTACCAAAATTACATTGGTGTTTCATGTGAGATTACATTAACATTTTGGAGCATTTGGGTCCAACATACATCTTTTAAGATACATTTTTTATTCAATTTATGGTAATACTTATTTCTAATAAATATTGTTTAAGTTTTTAGATTAAAATATAATTATATTATTTCTCTGCTTCTCTTTCCTCTCTCCACACTCTCCCATGCTCCTCGTTGCTCTGTCCAAAATCTATGGCCTTTTTTCTATGTTGTTACATACATGCACACGAATACATATAAATTAGAGTTTAACATTCTATTTATTTTTATTTATATGTATATGATTTTAGGGATGACCACTTGTTATTGGTTAATCAACTGTGATGTGTATCTGTAGCATGTGATTTCTACTACCATGCTTTTAGCTCTGGGCAGTCTGAGCTACCAGGCCCTGCCCCCCTCAAGCCTCCACAGATATGCAGATGCTCCAGAAGGAGAGAAGGGCTTCTTGAAAGAAAATGTGTAGTATAACTGAGGATAGAGAAAGCTGTGTTGTAAAAATAAACACATAAATTAAATGACAATTTTTTTATACAGCAGCAAGCTTTAAAAAAATGCCTGGTCCTATAGCAGAAGCTATGTATTCAGAAGAGTGGAAAAGAGATGGGGGGTGAGAGAAGAATGAAGCCAAGACAAGGTTCTGATCAAGGCTCTAAGTTTAATATTGAGCACTGTGTTTATATAGGGAAAACCCACTGACACATCCTTTGTTTCAGCTGGATTGTGGTATGAAGTAAGGTCAGTAGGCAGTCTGTTCTTTTAACTTCCTTTAGGAACATGCACTTGCAACCAAGGCATAAGACTACACCAAAGTTCATAAGGTCCAGTGTGGCAAGTGCTCAAGGCCTGTTCAGCCTGCTTAAGGCTGGGAAAGCCACAGCCTACATTTTGCTATTTGTGAATAAATTTTAAAGAGAGGACATTCAGCTAGAAACAAGATCAGTTTTTCTTGGCTTTGTAAATGTGTACATGTTCTAATTTTTTTGAGCTATGTAGTGTTTTCAAATTAAAGCCCAGCATCTCCTGTTTGCACAGTAAGTTTTCCAGTTGATATGAAGAGTTTCTAATCATATTCTAATGAACAGTGTGAACAAGTGTAAAATTATTCTCAGTTTTTTTTTCAGAAAGCCAGAAAATATTAAACAATAGCAAGAAGTTAAAAGAAAAAGAGAATTTGTGAGGTACAACTACACATCATTTTTCTTTGGGTTGTTGAGCCCTTAGAGATCCCATGAAAAAGTCATCACTTAAGTGATGACAGACAGAGTTTTCAGAAGCAATCGTGGAAGGGAAATGTTTTCCAAGCAAAGACAGGGCAAGAGTATTGAAAAAGAGAGCACAGATATTGAAGAGAATCAATAATTATGTCAAAGATAGCAAATAAAATTGAGGATGTAGATCGGAGTGTTTTTAGTAAGAGAAAAATTATAGGATTTTGGTAAGAAAGATAGTCTTAAAAAGTAATAGCTTCTTTAAAAGTTTTGTACAAACCATTTTTCATGTAGAGTAAATTAGCAGACACTGACTGGATAAGGTCTTAGAAATGGGTAATGCTTTTAATGAGGTGTCCTTCACAGTTTGAACATCTGAATACTTGGTCCCCATGTTTGGTACTTTGAGCAGGTTTAGGAATTGTGGACTTGCTGTGGAAGTATGTCACTCGAGCCTGCATGCTGCCACATTCCCAGGTATGATGAAAATGTATTAGATCTCTGAAACTGTAAGCAAGCACCAATTAAATGCTTTCTCTTGTAGGAACTGATTTGTTGTCTTTTCACAATAGAACACTGACCAAGACCCTCCTGGTGGAACTTTTTAAACTCCACATAAAGTAATACTAAAGATTTGCTATATAACATTTGTCTGTGTTTAGTGATACTGTATAAAATACTAAACGCATGAGAGGCCACTTTTCATAGTATGTATTCTTAACATAGTAGAAGGTATATTTTTATGTTAAACAATAAATGTAATATCATAAATATGAAAAATATTTCAATGTAGAGAAAGAAAACTCAGAAAAAAGTCAAGTCTGTGTTATATGTATTGATAAAATGGAGCTACTTAATTTTAAAGTAGTAATATTTTACTAACACAATCATAAGTGATGGCATATCTGGTGTAAGAACTTGTGCATGTTGCAAAAGTTATAAGGCTTTTCACCTCAACTTTGAAAATTTTAGCTGTGGTAAAATGTAAAGGCAAGAAAAGTAAACCTCCTTCACATGGATATCACTTAGCCATTCTCATTTCTTAGATCATGAAACTCTTCTTTGTATTGAGACGAAAAATAGATAAATAAAAGTACAATAATCCAGATTCTGTTTATTGTCACAAAACGCAGAGCCTATGTCTTTAAACTACTAATCTATTCAGGCACTCCAATGTTCAGATCATTAAACAAACTTTCACCATATGATAAACTTATATTTTTATTATACACATAAGAGAACAGACTACATATGCTCACACAAAAATTGTAACATGAGACCCTCTTACTGTGCCATGAACACACATCTCAGACAATGAAGGTATCACCTAACCCTGCAATCCAGTATGGACTTCCACTGCCATGTTTAAAACCAGTTTGGATAGAAGAGCCTGGAATCTCTTGTGTACAGCATACAATTGAGCTGTCCTGTGAGCACCCTACCAATATAGCTAGCGCCCACATCTCCATCCTGCTGGAACCTTGTGAACAGCACATGGAAACCACACATGAAATCCTCATTCTGCTTCTCCCTAGCACCCTGATTTTAGTATCTAAGGAGCTACCAAGCTAACCTCCTCACTCTACAAAGATTAGTGAATGTAGGAACTTTAACTTTCTCTAGCTGAACTAGCACCACTTCAGTGACCCTACACATAAATCAGTGCAGAGTAACTCCAGCATAGAGCTACAAGCATCAGATAGCTCATCCAGAACCTGTCAAGCTGGATCAGATAGGTATTTAAATGCTAGGCCAGATACTAGGATGTCTTAGTTTGATTTTTACTGCTCTGAACAGACACCATGACCAATGCAACTCTTATAAGGACAGAATTTAGTTGCAGCTGGTTTACAGGTTCAGAGGCTCAGTCCATTATCATCACCAGACAGAAATGGTGCAGGGGGAGCTGAAGATTCAACATCTTTATTTGGAGGCTGCTACTATCCAGGCATCTAGAACGAAGATCTTAAAGTTCACACCTACAGTAACACACCAACTCCAACAAGGACACACCTACTCCAACAGGGATATACACTCTAAGAGTGCGACTCGCTGGGCTGAGCATATACAAACCATCACATGAGATCAAACTAAAATACAACCAATGACCAAACTCCAGGTATTCAAGTCTCACCATCTCTCCCTTTCTCTCTGTCTCTCTGCCTTCTCTCTGTCTCTCTCTCCCTCTCTCTCTCTTTCTCTCTCTCTCTCACATACACACACAAAGAGAGAGAGAGAAGGAGAGAGAGAGAGAGAGAGAGAGAGAGAGAGAGAGAGAGAGAGAGAGAGAGAGAGCCATACAGTATGCCTTTTCAATATTATTATCCCATAGAAATGGTCAGAAATGAAATCAGGTTAGACAACAGATAAGATAATGAATTCAAAACAACAATTGTAATATGTTCATAGTACTCAAAGAGACAAGAATAAAATCCAGAATGAAGAGTAATAAATGGATGAAATAAGAAAAAGAATTTGGAACATGCAGATATAACTTAGTAAAGTGATAGAAATATTAATGAAAAATCAAAACAAAATAAGATTTATAATCAAAATTCAATACCTCCAATGAAAAGTTCAGAGAAAGCTTCTGTATGGCATGGGATGCCATCACTCGGACAAATTGGCAGGCTATACAATAGTAGCAGACTTTTACAAATTACATATCAAATAAAGAGCTAATATCTAAAATATATAAAGAACTAAAAAACTAGGGCATCAAGAAAATAAATAACCCTATTAAAATATATCTCTAAACAGAGTTCTCAAAGAGTAATCAAACAATGAGGCTGAAAAGCAGTTAGAAATGTTCTATATCCTTAGTCATCAGAGAAAAACAAATCAAAACAACTTTGAGAATTTTATCTTCTACCAGTAAGAATGGTCACGGCCAATAAACCAATGACAGATAATTCTGGCAAAGAATGAGGAAACACTCATCCATTCATGAAAAATCTACAAACTCATATGGYCACCATCAAAATCAAGAAGCTGGAAATAAATCTACCTCATGCTTGGACAAGTACCCAAAGAATTCTCTATTCTCCAATAGGGATAGTCACTAAACCATATTCATTGCTGATATATTCCTAATAGAAATTTAAAACAGCCTATATGTCCATCAATGAATGAATGAATGGATAAAGAAATTGCGTTCCATTCACACAAAGCAATATTACTCAGTCATTACAAAAAAAATGATATCTAGAAAATAAGGAGGCTAATTGCAGATCTTTACCCTTTTCTGCTTCAAATCCATTTTTTCCTACTCTAACAAAAAACAATCAAGTGAAGAGTTGGTTCCTTGGAAACATAAACAAGACTGACAATCCTTTAGCTAATTTAACCAAAAACAATAAAATGGATATCTAAATTATTAAAATTAAAGAAAATAGACATTAAACAAATACCAATGAAATTCAGAAAGTCATAAAGACATATCTTAAAAACCTATACACCTAATAAACAGTCTAAAAATATGGATTTTTTATATGCATATGACCTACCTCAATTCAAAAGAAATATGAAATAAAAATATACAAATATATAAATACCAATGCCATTGAAGCAGAAGTAAACCACTTTCAAGTAAACAAAAAATATAGTCAGGTAGATTCATTGCATATAATTCTATCAGACATTGAAGGAAGAACTAACACCAATAATACTCAAATGATCAAGAAAATATAAACAGAAAAAACATTTCAAAATACTTTCAAAGTCAATTGTACTCTCATACCAAAAGTAGACACATGTATGACAAAAAACTTACAATCTRATCTCCCTATTATCATATGTACATAAATAAATCATTAATATTTTAATAAAAATGATTATAAATTGAATTCAAGATCACATAAAAAACCTATTCATCATGACCCAGTTGATTTCATTCTAAATATTCAGTCATGATTCAATATATTCATAAATCAATAAATGTAATCCTTTTAGCAATTAAAATCTTATCTA
>BDUI01006511.1:37322-47813 GCA_002335545.1 Apodemus speciosus
AAAAAAAAAAAGGAACATCCACAGTGAAGAGGAAAGAAGTAGTGAGTATTCATCATTACCTAAATCTAAAACCCAATGTTCTAATTATAAGTTCTGTACTTTATACTTTTTAGTGTCAACAACAACAATAACCACAACAAAAATCTCTTATCTCAGAGGAATAAAAAGTTATTCTGGAACATATATAAATTGACTATGGCCTGAGAAGCCAGATTTAGGTCACCCTAAATTCCATCTTCCAATGTGGAAGAAGTTATATGAAGTTTTATACTTTAATGGAAAAAATGTCATATATCAAGGCAAGTTTAAAAGACAMTGATGGGTACATCAAAGAAATGGGTACAGCAAGATGTACTCTAGGCCTAAGATGCTTTCTGWTGGTATCCTTACCTTTTGYGTTGCTGCATGCTAACAATCTGTTAAGAGATTCCAAAGTAGCTTTCTTTTATCCTTTTATAYTTCATTGCATCATGTTGACTATACTTTAACATCAGTTCCTTAAATATTTCCTTTTTACAACATATTATTTTTATTAGTTATTTTTGACTTTCACATGGTGCACTCCATCACACTCTAGGATCTGCCTTCCCATCCTTGTGATTTTGCACCCCAAAAAAAATGACAAAAAGAAGAAAAAGAAGAAGAAGAGGTGGAGGAAGGCAAAAAGGTGACATGGTCCAATTTATGTTGTCCATATACTTACTTGAGTATGGTCAAACTCCCAGTAACAGACCCCTTAAAGAAAACAGTATTTCTCCACCAGTATACCTACCAGAAGCCTTCAATTGGGAAGTGCTACACATCAGCATCCTTATCACAATTTTTTAGAGTTCTCTTTGATGGTTTCCTTTCTAGATTTTTGGGTGGTGGGATGGGTGTAGGAGTGTCACAGAAGTCTTCTATGTCCCTCTTTCTCAACAATGAGTCTATACTCATCAATACCACTACAAAAGTAGCTCCCCTGCCCTTAAGTCAGTAAGAAAGCAGATATGATTGTGGATGTCTACATAGCCTCTGGTGTCAACTTATGCCATTGACCTCCATAGCACAGTCCAGAGACACCATCATAGGCCTTRGTAGCAGTWCAAGCCAAGRACATAAACATGGTTTTRGGTGGCAGTACAGACCATGGACATCCTGTGGCTTTCGGTGGTAACACAGGCCAKGGAACCTCAGCRGAAGCATGACCAAGGGCCTTCAACTTGGYCCTCTGTGGCACTATGGCCCATGGACATCAACATGGCTTGAGGTGGTGACACTGACCATGGGCATCTGCATGGCTTTCTGTGGTAGCATGGGCCATGCACATCAACACAGCTTCTGGCTGCAGTAAGACCATGGACCCAGACATGCCCCTTGGTGACATGGCCTCGGATGGCTGCATAGACTACTCACAGCTTCATGGTCCCTAGCAGCAGCATGGTCCGTGAATATCAATGTGGCTTCTGGCTTTTATCTATTAGTCACAGATATTAGTTCTGATATAGAGGAAGACAAGGATGGTTGTTCTGGAAGGCCAGAATTTAGCCCAAGGTAACTAAGCCCTGAACCTGCAACATTCCAATCTCTTCCCAGTACTACAGCCAACTAGTCTCTGCAGGCACAGATTCTTTGCTAAAACTTCTCATTCACAATACCATTTAATTAATTTATTTTTGTGAATATCTGCATGCTTATGCACCATGTTCACAGTAACGTTTAATTTATTTTTATGTTTATCTGTGTGCATGTGCACCATGGCACTCTTCAGTTCTCTACTTCTAGCATGTAGGTACCACARATCAAAATTAGGTTGTCACACTGGGCAGTGAGCATCTTTACCCCTTGAACCACCTTAACAGTCCCCAAGTTCTGGACATTGTAATACAAATATATTAGCTTGGGTTTCCCCAGGTCTGAGTGAAGGTCTTGRGTGGTTTATTTTGAAAGTGATCATAAGAAATAAGGAGAAGGAAGCATGAKGATGACAGAAAACAAAGAAAGGGAGAAGTTGTARTATTGATCTGGTTCCCACTGTGAACACTGAGGACCCAATGCCACTAGACCCAAGATAGCATTAGGAACCTATGGGCACCTCMGAAATAGACTTCTCRTCATAGGAAACCAGGGAAGTTATCCACCCATTCTTGCAAAGGGTTTGCACACAAAGGCATGTGACTTTGTGTTACCTGTATCGTTACTAAGCAAATTTAGTGATTTGAGCAATAAATCATAGATACAAAAGCAGGATGCTTGAGCCATGCCACATTGAGAAAATCTCTATTACAACCAAAATCAAGTGAAACAAAGGGAAATGTTAAAGTCCACCAAGGATCTGCTGAACGACTTAGTGCATAGAGTTTGGGGTTTGTTTTGCAAAGAAGCCCTAGAAGACCAAAAGGAAGGTAGGCATGTTAGTCAAGGTTTTTCAGAGAGACAGACTCAATGAGATAAAGAAATGAGAAAAAGCATTATTACAGGAATTTGTTCATGTGCTGAAAGCTCGKTCTCAYACYGCATTGTCTTTAAGCTAAAGAATCTGGAGRGTGGGTGAAAGAAAGCAGCCTAAGTCCTGAAGCCTTGAGAGCCTGGATAAGGGCAAGARAGTAAAGAAGTGTAAACCTTACAGTCTGAAAACCTGATGCCCAAAGCCTCGAGAAAGATGGGTGTCGCGGTTCCAAAACTGAGGGTGACCTAGCTTTTCTTCAGTGTCTTTTTGTTCCTTTGGGTCCATCAGTGTGTTAGAAGCTGCCCAATCCTCAGTGGTGGTCTATATTCAAAGAGATTTTGTATTTTATTTATCAAATAATAATAATTAAATATAATTGATAAATAACAAATACACGTTTATTAAAATATATTATTTTATTTATTTTGATTTTATATTCAGAGTTACTCAAGAGTGAACTGACAAAAGTAAATAGAAATACTCATGACAATTACACTCCTTGTTTCTRTTATAAAAGTTTTCTGAAAGTTTCATTCATTTGTGTAAAGTGTATTCATTATAACCATCCACARGTCCCTCCCTCCAGCTCACCCTAGTGCTCCCCACCATCCCTCCCTCCCAACCTCATGTCCTTATTTTATTGTTAGTCAGTCCCCTGTGATTAATTAGAATTGCCCATATGTGCATGGGTCTGTTGCCTTTAACAGGGGCTTAAGCAGCCCAGCAGCACCTAAATCCCTACAACTAAATGAGTCTCTCTCTCCCTTAGCAGTCATTAGCTACCAATAGCTCTCTGATAGGGGGTGAAGCTTCAGGGGCCCCTTCCCCATCTATACTGGAACTTTTACTGGTTTGGTCTGGAGCAGACCCTGTGTATGTAATAATACATGTGCCCACTCTGTCATATCTAGAAGCCAGTATCTCACAGAACCCCTCTCCATCTGCCATTTCTTACATTCTTTATAACACCTCTTCACTGAGGTCACCTGAGCCACAATGATGGGAAATTGATAGTGATGACCAGTCTACAGTTGGGTCTTCAGTGTCATTTATACTCAGCACTTTGATGAGTTAAGTAGGCACGTTGTTTCTACAACTGGTCATGCAGTCTGAAACAGATGYTATTATATTTATAACCACCTCCTTCTCTTGGCCATCCTTCTGCGTCCCCTTTGCCTTCAGCAAAATCCTCATCCCTAAGGAATTTCTTATATTCCAGATGCRTTCTCTTCTTCTCTTCATTGTGGAGAAGTCAAACATCACACTGGTAGTGCAGAGGAGTATCCAGAAACAATTCTGTAACGGTCTCTGAGCGCCCCTTTAACCAGTTGGGTAGGTCATAAAATTAACCATARCATTAGGAAGCCTACACTACAGGTTTKGGGAGTTCTAACTCTGCTAAGAGCAAATTTATGTCCAGCATGCATTAAAATCACCTAAACAATTTGTCAAAAAAWCATCCACTTCTTCCTTTTCATAAAATCTCTATCTGTATAGGTCCTACAATAGAACGAAAATATGTATTTATGAAGGATTTCAGGGTGATATTGCCATCACTGCATAAGAGCTGGACAAGTCTTAGTCAGAAAGTCACAGGGACARCTTACATTCCAAAGGGAAATAGGTGGACAGCGGCCCCTCTTTGACAGGAAGAATGGCAAAGAATCTCTGACAACCTTTATAGAGGACCAATAATTACATCCAAGTAGGTAAAAGACGATCAAAAGACATGGAGCATGGTGAAAGGGGCTTATTCATATTGTGGAGCCACACAGTGCTGCACATTTGTGCTATCAAAAGTATACATATTGGTTTTTTGCATACATACTCTTTGTGCTTACAATAGTTTCCACTAAAAAACCTGAATATCCATAATTTTCACATAGAAAAATGATTTATACACTATGCACTGAATTAATTTATAAGCTAAAATAACTTATTAAAGTATCATTATTCATAAAATAAACAAGCAATACAACAAAAGATACCCTTAAGCCATACTTCAGAGCATATGTAGTATAAACTAACCACTCCAGGATTTACTCTCCAGCTCCCTGCTATTTCCTACAGAACAAAAATCATACAATAGATGTGAGCTTCTATACACCTGAAGTAACATGACTCATCTTCCTTGGTTTAACAAAGAGAAAGGGGCCAAAGTCTATTTTGTTTTGCACATGTGCACTTTGAGAAAAGGGGAGAAAATAAAAAATGATGCCTGACCTAATTTGGTATTCACATCCAACCACCGATCTGGATTCCTAACTTCAATGCTATTCAGTTTTCACAAAAATAGGCAGTATTAAATTGGAAATTTTTCCAAAGATACCTACTTTAAACTTTCAAGAAGGAGAAACATTGACTGTCTTTCAAGGATACAAACACACACACACACACACACACACACACACACACACACACACGAGAACAGATTTCATATATGTACAGTAAGAACTCTATCATTTCCAGTCCTAGAGTAACTTTTAGAATAAAAAGTTTTAAAAATTATCTTGTTCCCATTGCTATATAAGCAAGATTTTTACCTTGTCTTCAGTTTTATTATCTATGAAATGTAGAAACTGGATCAGGTTCCACTTAGCCTCAATATTTTAAATATGAACAATATGTTGAGGAAGTTATATTTTCTAAGATACCAGATTATTCCAGCAATATTAACTCTTACACAGAGGACTCAGAACCATTCTGTTCTTTGTCCTTAAATGTACATCACTTACAAACTTGAAGTCTAAATAGTAATTCAGGAAAGAATAAGTCAACTCTAGAAGTTTCTTTTCTTTTCCTTGTTAGTCAATATTATGTATGTTGGTATAGAGTTGTTTTATAACTAGCATATCAGCTTTTCAGAACTTTTGCATTCTAACACTATATGAAAGGCTTATGAAACTGGAAACTCTATTTTCATTGTGTATTTTTTTTTAGGAAAACAAAGCAATTTACATTCCCATGGGAACAGCATTTTCATCTATTCCTGATAACACTGATAAGAAACCTGACAGTATGCACAGTAAGAAAGTGGATGATAGGAGACAGAAAAGAATCAAATATGTGTCTGGAGGGCAGAATGTGTCTAGGAAATGCTATGCTGTATTCAAAGATGTCACCCAACTTCACAAGTTTTTGTCAGAATGCTGTCTGTCTCTGTAACAAGTGGCAACATAAAAGGAATGTGCTCCTGTTCAAATCTGGAGATCTGCAAGGCAGAGATACAACAAGAGGGTTCCATAAAAGACAATCTGTATCAAAAAGAAAACAGAAATTTTTAGGACACCTTGATCCCCAGGAATGCTTTTTGACAAACCCACAGAATGATAGACACAATATTCTGTTTTCTCTTTAGTTAAACTATCTGTGTTAATGTARTGTGCTCTGTTCCCTAATGACACTGATAGAAAWATTGATAATTWAAAAAGAGTAAAATACTAAAAGAACAGAAATAATAATGACTACCTACACATTTTAGCCCAAAATGAGAATGACCTAAAACTCATTGCCTTTGTGAGTGTGTGTGTGTGTGTGTAAATACTTTTGTGACAAATATGCAGATAAGTAAAACATTTTGCTCTTAGATCACTATCCAAGGTCCTCATGCTTCAAAAGTAGACCCAGACCCAACAACCAGGGCTGCTATGTAGACTTGACCGCCAAGTGGAGAGCGAGTAAGACCCAAACRGACAAAAGAGATCCATCTAGTCTTGAGGTAATTAAAAGACTTTCTTCATACTGTCACATGYGGGTAAATGAGCCAGGCCATTTACTCTACCTGTGCATGCTGAGAGTGGGTGGGMAGTCRGGGGTGACTAAGCATTTCCATTACACAGGGCAAACATACCTTCCCCAAATATAAACTTCCAAGCCGGTGCTCATTTCTCAACCATACCCTTATGGAACAACAGCCCATGAAAATCTGTAGGAACCATTATTGGAAGAGAAAAAGTGTCTAAAGATCTTGACATAACATCATTGTCTACAGTACTATGCTACAACTGTAAGACACTCCTTGATGCTTTCAGATAGTCCAAAGGCCTGTAGTTCAGATTTATTAAAAGACTCAGTATGAATTATACAGAGTCCAAAGACATACAGATAACCCCCAAAATGCATTAATCCTATGTGAAGACAGGAAAAATGAAGAATTCCAGTTCTACTAAATTATTAACTACTAAACACTAAAGAATGCTATAAAAACATTCTATTACCACCATTTTGCTATCTGAGCAGAGCCACAGTGGTTGGYAAGAATAAGCACCTCATAACATCAGGCAAAAAGAGAACAAATAATCAAGGAAGTTTGCTATTATAAAACATATTGGCTACACTCAATATTAGAAGTGCTGGGAAAATGCTAGTTATGAGAAACCAAAATTATGATTGGTGGCCTCAGGGATCATATGCTTGATATGAGCCTTATTGATCTACACAATAACAAAGTTACATTTAGAAAATGAAAGCTAATTCCTGAGGCTGTTCAAGGCAAAACTGTCTAATTTTCATAGCAAGGATTTTACATATGACAAAATGTATCCCATGGTCCAAATTGGCAGAACTGTCTGCTGATGTCAAAGCAACCAGGAAATGGCTCCATCCATACTTTGTTTTGTGTTGGTTTCAAAATAAAACACAATAAGGCAAAGGAAATGTTCATGACCTCCTGCACTTAGAACCAATAGGAAAGTCTACCAGGTCCAGAAGATGGTAGCAGGAAAGTAGAAACCCAAAGGCGAGGGGTACAGACCATCACCGACCTGAGAGAAGTAGTTGTTCAGTGAGCTCCAGACAGCACTGGGCATACAGAGGAAAGCCTGGTCTCTACTCAGCCCCCTCAGGGTGTCATTAATGAACATTCAGAATAAGCCTAGGCTAGAACGGGGAATAATCTCCTGAAGGTCATCATTTTGGAAAAGCTGCTAGTGACAGGACAAAGACTAAAACTGGATAAGGTAATGGAAGGATATGGACAACCAGCCAAAAGATTTTAATAATGGCAAGGTGCCCCTTTTTGTGAGGAAAGTTCTATTACAAAAAATAACCACAGGGAATTTATCCAAACAATTTTAAAATGAAGAAGTCATCGGGACTTGGTAACTATGTATCTTGAGCTCACAGTTGCCTGTGAGAATTTCCCTCTTTGTTCTCATCCCACACATTTATTTGCTTGCTTGCTTGTTTGTTTGTTTGTTTATCAGAGTAGGTGTGCCATATGTGGAGGTCGGAGGATGACTTTTGAAGGTCAGTTATCTCTTCTTCCGTCGTATATGTTCCATGATGGAACTCAGCCTGTCGGGGATGGTGACCATCACCTTTACCCACTGAGCCAGCTCACCAGCCCTTAATTATTTTTTTTTAGATCTGCCCAATGCAATGTATCACCTTCCTTATAATCCAGTACTTCATTTCTGTCACAGCACATGCATTTTCCTTTCCTTCTTAGAAGCCATAATCTTCTTTATTTGACTATTTTCCTCTCAGCCTTACAAGATTATAAGCAAAAGTTAGATTTAGATTGTTTTGCTTAATTTTATTGTTGTTGTTGTTGTTGTTGTTGTTGTTGTTGTTGTTGCTGCTGCTGTTTAACTACCTCTATAGAACAGGCTGGCCTCTAATTCACAAAGATTCACCCGTCTCTGCCTTCTGAGTGCAGGAATTATAGGTGTGTGCCACCACTACCTGGATGTTTTGCATAATTTTTATAAATGTAAATAATTGAGTGGGAAATATGTTAAGTATTTAATAGTTTTTTCTTGAGTCATTTTGACATGGCTTAATAATCACCTTCATGAAAATGAATAGGCCACAACTTCATAGAACTACCCTGCTATTTAGTGTTTTATCATAACCCAAAGAAGAAACACTACCTACAATCGAAATTTCATTTATCAGACTTTTAGGTAAATGACATGGCTACACTTCAAGCTAAGCAGAATAACATAAATTAATAAACTAAAGGCCTGGGTGGTAAGGAAATGCAGGAGAATTTCTGGTTGATGGCACACTTGCAGTTACGTCAGGAATCTAAGTCATCAAGACACTGGTGACCCCCATTTTGTGCCTCTAGTACCCTAGCGAGTCTCAGAAGGCTCCATTCTTATTGTGGTATAACGAGTAACAGGCAATTCCTGCTCACCTCTTTCTATTGCTAAACTCAGCATCTTGAATCAAGAGAAAATATCTTTTCSCAAAAATCCTAGMGAAGAAAACGTTTATGTACTGATTCACTGCCAGGAATCTTGTGTGTGCCACATATCCATYGGTAGCACAGCCACCAGTTTGTCTTTAATATTTCATTTTATTTTCAAGATATTTTTGTTTGTTTGTTTAAGACAGRGTCTTAATATCTCTCATTATATATCCCTGGCTAGGCTTGAACTCACAGAGATTCCCTCTGCCTGTCTCCCACACACTGGAATTAGGGTTGTGCAACCATGCTCAGCCTATTAATATTTTCCTATTATCATATATTAATTATAAATAATGAGTTTTATGACATTAATGTATGTGTGCATAATATATATTAATCACTGTCACCACCTATGAGCCTCTTTTCCCCTTCCTACTCCTCCTAATCTCCTCCTCAGCCCAACAAGCCCTCTCTCTACTTCTGTGTGTATAGACTTTGTGTGTGCCTCAGCGAACATCTTTAGTGCTCACAGGAGCACCCAACATTGGCTACCTAACTGCAGAAAATGTCCCTTCCTCCACTATCAAGCATAAGTTCTCAGGGAGGGGTGTGACATTATGAGTCCCTTTCTGTTCCATGACACGATGTTGACAGGCCCCCATTTTGTGTATGTATCCACAGCTGCTACATTAAAGAGTGAAATGGGTTAAAGAGTGAAATGGCCCTGCCTTGTGCTGAGGRCAKGGTTTACACTGTCCTGTCCTGACACTCRCACTCCTTGGTGTCAGAAGATAGACTCAGATAAATCCAAGCAGATAGACTGGAGGGAAGGAATTGTTCCCTCTCACAGGGAAACCGGGTTTTGTAACTAGAAGAGAAAGGCTGAAATCTGGGAAGAGAAGCAAGCCACAGGGCCATTCACCATCAGGAAACATACCCTTGGAAAGGATCGAAGTTTTTCATGAAAGCATATAGAATATTCTTGCAGTGGTTCCTTAGGAAGGATGCAGCACACAGCTGTTCACAATGATGCTGTGCATTGAAATAATAACAATTTTATATGACAAGCCGAAAAGTATAAGGTGTCCCTATTTTACAACCAAAAGACAAGGAAATACAAACTCAGAAAAAAAATTCAAATGTGACTTCATAAATTATAAAACTTTTAAACTAAAGCTCTTTCATACTTTTAAGAATTTATTCATACATTTAAAAATGTTAACAGGCTTACATGGTTTCAGTGTTAAATTTAAAGGATATATATACAGGGTTTTTATTTTTTAAGGCTATTTACAGGAATCTTGATCTTCTTGTAAAATCAGCTACCATATAGTAATTTCAGCTAATAATTAGCTCCTTGGGGAAAATYCAGCTCCTCACAACTTCACATCCAGACAGAAAATAGCCTTTAGCTCCTCCACCTAACAATGTTACATTCATTATGCAAGCACTGTGCCTCACTGCCTTCGTAAAGAAAACTTAATTTTTTTCCTTTAAACACTTCCAGATATTACATCTACCTTTTCAAGATATTTAGAGGTTAAAAAGTATTGCATTTAAAGTTAATGGATGGCAGGTTTTTTTTAAAATATTAATATGCCCCAGAGTTTGTAGCCTAGAAAATCATTTGAAAAAATGAAAACTAAATCTAGTTCTTTTTGTCCCCATTTCATAATCCCCAATGACTAGAAACAGACAACAATGCATGCAGTGAGTAGTCTCCCTGCTTACTAGGGGAAAAAGATTATTTTGAGATAAGAATATCAAATGTACCTCTAAGTAGCTCATAAATAATGATATTAAGTATACATACTGAATTCTAATGTAAATGRTTTTTAAAAGAATTTAAATATTAGTTGTAAAGATAACAAAAACAGAATATAAAATAAAGGAGAATTCAGTGAAAGTAAGTCTGGGTTAGGGGTCT
>BDUI01006514.1:42000-52369 GCA_002335545.1 Apodemus speciosus
GAGTCTAGGCATGGACATATAAATATGTTATTTCTCATATGCAGAATTAGATTCAAATATACACACACAGGCAAGTGCGCATACACATGCATGTGAGCACTCACACATACACAGGTGAGTTCACATACACATGCCTGTAAACACACACACACACAACCACACACATACACACAGACATGTCAAAGCAAAAGGGCTTTTTGGAGGAAGAAAAAGGATCGGCAGAGTTGGTAAGAGCAGACATGGAGCATGGTGGGAAGATAAAAGCAGAGCACAATGCAACCCATGCACAAAGCTGCCATAAAGAACCATCAATTTTGTAGGCTTTCTAAAAATTAAAACAAAAAGTTAAAACAGTGCTTATTTTAAGTCCATTTCTGTAGATAATAAATAATAGTTGCCCAAGGTGGATTTATGACCCACCAACACCAAACAACCCTTCTCCTATATTAATTTTGTGCATTTCCTATTCCAAATTTTCCTAGGCAGCAATGGTAAGAGAAGAGATAACACTGAATGTGRTGACTTCTTCAGTATACAAATAAATTTTCAAATACCTAACACTAGGCTAGAATTCAGTCAGCATCCTAGGCACTTCAAGGAGACTGCCCACTAAGGTGATTTGAATCCTGGTTTGATTTTTTTCATCCTGCTTAATCAAAGCACTCACACCAATGCATTAGTAAGTTCATTCTGCCAAAGGTGAAACCGCTGTGACAAATGCAGTTGTAACTGGTTAGGAAACTGAGTGTTGAGAAATACCCCTTTTCTTGATAATAAAAATATAAATTTTGGTAGAACACAGTGTTGTAGCACAAATAATTTTTCCTTCTACATTAAGATGTTTATAGACTAGGAATGTACTTGGAGTTGGTTGGTTGTATGCATAATTAATGACTGTTTCCAAACAAGCTGGGTTTTTAAAAACATCAATTGAATTGGAAGCTGTAGTAAAAATTAAGTAATTTTATATACCCRAAGACTAAACTACAAAACTTTGTGTCAAAAGTAATTTTGTGTACAAAATAATACTTCGCTGTGGCTCTGCACACTTTCTTCTTCCGTTGCTGTTACTGGTTAGATTTTTTTTTTAGCAGTCTTCAGACTTTGAGGAATGGCTTTGTGAATCAAATGTCCTAAAAGTTTTTGACCTTTTGTGTAAACAAATCCTCCAACTTTTGGATCCCTTTGTGCAAAAGCACCTGGAAATATTTAATCAGATTTAAGCGAACAGCTCAACCTAAGACGCTGGTTTTTTGAGTCTTTTAGGGAATGGTAGTTATGCAGAATGAAGCCTGCGAGCAGAAAGGCTGAGGTTTATCTTAAAAAGAATGAGAGAAGCTGGGGAAATTAACCAAGRGCTTACATGCTCTGCAATGACTAACGGTTCAATTACTTGGGTCTTCTTTTTTTGCATCATGCTGATTGACGGGAAGGGGCGAGCTTACGGTGTTGCTCGTGTGACCACTGAATAGATTTATCTTCTTGGCTGTGATAACATGAAATGGAATAAGCTTGTGATTCTGGACAGCTAAAATTGGTGAGCCATTCAAAAGCTCATTAACGGAGATAATTTTTTTTTTTTTTTACTTTTTTGTCAAGGGAAAAAATCACTTTGAAGCAAAAGGAAAGTATCGCTGAGATTATCTGAAGTGAAATATTCACTCACTTCAATATGAAAGTTAATTAAAATGGACAGTATTCTCAAGTTGACTGAAGTTTCTCCAAGTTTACCAGCTATCTCAGCACCAGGAGGCAGAATGTATTCCTAACTTAAAAAATTGTGGTCTGCAAAGAAGGATTGATTGAAAGAGTGAATGATTTCAAATTTATTAATAACATGTGATCCTGAAAAGAATTGCCGGCTATTTTATGGAAAAATCTAAAATGATAAGATGAGGTTGAAAAGCCTACATTCCTCAGAAAAGTCCAATGATACGGAGAATGTGCTGGTTACTTTTATGTCGACTTGACACAAGCTAAAGACATCTGAAAGGAGGGAACCTCAAAGGAGAAAATGCCTTCATGAGATCCAGCTGTGCGGCCTTTTCTTAATGACTGACCAGTTGTAGTTGGGGCAGACCCTGGACTGGTGTTCTCGCGTTCTATAAGAAAACAGGTTGAGCAAGCCATATGGAGCAAGCCAGGAAGCAGCACCCCTCCATGGCCTCTGCATCAGCTCCTGCCTCTATTTTCCCGCCCTGTTTGAGTTTCTGTTCTGACTTCCCTTGGTGATGATCACTGATAAGCTTGGAAGCATATCCTTCAGTCAGTCCCTTGGTGATGATCACTGATAAGCTTGGAAACATATCCTTCCTTTAAAGGCACAAGTATCATCATAAGGAATCTTTAAGAAATAAATCTCAAAATTATTTTTAATTTATTTAGTGTGGGCCATGTGCACTGTGCGTGCGTGTGCGTGTGTGTGTGTGTGTGTGTGTGTGTGTGTGTATGAGTATTTAGAGTATTTATGGTGATGAATATCTTCCTTTGATTGCTTTTCATGTTCATCTTTTGAGACAGGGTCTCCTTGAACCTGAAACTCACTGCATCAGCTCACTAGCTAGGCAGTGAGCGTCAGGGATTTTGAAGACTGTCTCGCTCGCCCTACCTCCCTGCAAGTGCTGGAGTCATAGGTACATTCTGTTACGCTGGCCTTTTTACGTGGGTACCAGGGACCTGAATTCAGATCTACATGATTTTCTAACACACACTTTATCAACTGAACCATCTCCTTAGCTCTTTTATAAAGACTTTGAATAAAGCCAACGGAATTCAAGTTGATTGGATGTACTTTCTAGAAAGGCCTTAGACCAGAATTAGAGCTGGCGTCTACACTCTCAGAGCTTCTTCTCCAACAGCAGGGTGAAAATACATGAACAGATGCCTACAGTACAAAAAAGTTTCAGCATGAAAAGACCTGTCCACATGGTTTGTCCTAGGGCCCGAGAAAGGGTGGTGGCCATCCTGAGTGACAACTGAGTCATTCCCCCGGAGGATCGTGATTGGCCCTGGTGGCCTGTGACTTGGCTGATGTTGAAGACATTGGAGGGCTTGGCATCACTCACTCTGCACAGCTTCATATCTAAGAACCATCTGAAGGGCCTGAGGGAAGAACAAGCTGTGGAGAATAAGCCACCATGTCAGCTAAACCAGCTGTCCCCGTGGCGGTCATGGGGCTCCGAGTGATCTCAGGGTGAGAGATTTCAGCCAGGGCTGGAAGAAGGCAATGAACCAATGACCCAATGGCTGGAACACTTTCAAGAGTCTATTTTTGTTTCAGATAAAACCAGAAACAATGATCCACTCAGGGAGCCAACCTCCTAGAGATTGATGGTGAAGTATGTGAGGCTATGAGCTCACCAATATATTTCCCTGCAAGGCAAAGCCTATGCCATGTGGAGCAGGCAAAGTAAATCTAGTTCAGGGTCATATGAGGTCAGGTCTCCATCTTCAATTGCCTACCAGCATCTCACCAAGGACTCAGCTGATGTCTGCTCTTATGCTGGGCAAAAAGAAAAGACAGAAGATATAGGTCGTAGACTCAGGACTGGAGAAAACCCATGGGCAGAACATAATCAAACCAAGTACGATCCTTCCCAGAAGTGGTTTGACTTGAGGGTCTTGAGACTTCCTTCATTGTAGACCCACAAGCCAAACAAAAAGGTTTATTCTTTAGTCAAAAGAAAGGATGGTATTAGTGGTACTGGGGATTGAGCCCAAGGCCTCATGCAGCTGGGTAAGTGCTCTGCCACTGAGCTGTATCACAAATCTTATTTTTAACTTTTATTTTGAGGCAGAGGCTCAGTTGGGAAGGCTAGCTTTGAACTCACTCTGCAGTACAGGACATCCTTCAACTTGAGATCTTTTAGTCTCAGCCTACTGGGCAGCTGGGATTATAGGCCTGTTCTCTGAATTGGGGAAGTCTGTGTACCTAACTAGGGGCTGGCCTTGCGCTGTGGGGARTGTGGGCAGGGAGTAAGAGGAGACATCTCACCAGCCTGAAGGATCTTAGATCTCATGCCAAGGTAAGAGGTAGAGTCCTGGTCTTAGAGGTAGATAGATGTCAGGCAATTTAATGTCCAGAACACAGATCAGACTCAATGAGAGGCCATGTATGCTCTTTCATCCTCAAGGAGTCCAGTAATCTGGATGGCAAGTAGATGGCTCTTCACCTCCAGGCATTTATAAACCAGCCTCCCTTTTCTTCTCTCCCTGGACCTGAGGCATCTTGGTTCTATACCCAATATCTACTAATAAACATATACTTGAAGATTTCTAAGTTGTCAGTGAGAATGTTTTGACTTTGCTAGGGACACCTGTTTCTTTTGTTGTGGATCCCAGATGTGTCCTCATCCTGAGAAGATACTGCCTGTCCCCTACGGCCCCAGATGATAGAATACTGTTACACTTTGTGTTCACGATCAGCATCATGAATCTTCTAAAAATTGGTGAAATGAGCATTTTTTTTTGGCTCACAGTATGACCTACTGGTAGCACTCATAGAGTCGTGGGAATCATGTCAGTTGGAAGGTATGAGAGCCTCATGGTGAATTTAGTACAGCATGAGCCATTTCAAACCAGAAGTTTGACTTGGGAGTCAGATGTGGGGTTTTCAAATGGACATGCAGGGAAAAACTGGGACCTGGGCTAGAGTGAGAAGAAAACAGAATAACCACGTCAGGGTTCAAACCCCATCATTGAGGTGGTGCTATCAGGACACTCATAGTGTTTCTTTCCATGGTCCCACATTGATGGGTGATCAGCAGGATGATCACTTGGTATTTATAGTCACTTGGTACTAGATGAAGTTGGTGGTTCAATCTTACCGTGAATAAAACACCAGTCTTATCTAAGAACTCCGTTTCAGATTATCTGTTGAAAAGGATCTGTTGGGAGAAGGAAGCCCATGGTCAACTACTGAGCCATGAAGCCCTGCAGTTTCTGCAGTGATCACTCATTCTTTCAATGTTGCTAATGCCTACTGAGGCATCTCTGCTGGCTTTGGACTATGTGGTGAGCTACCAAAGACAGGTCAGGTACAATTCTGCTTTTGAGGTGGATAGAGTTACCAGGGAGACTTGTGGGTGGTGTGAGGGATGAAGGATGTGTTGAGGCTACTGAGTAGATCGATGATTTGAAATGGCTTCTTGGAGGAGCTGATTTGATTTTATATAGGAGCTTGATACTGGCCATGGTGACCAGTTATCTGGTCAATGGCATTCTAGATGTTGCTACAAATTTGTTTTTAAAATCACAAGATTAGCATTTAATTCAACAGGCTTTAGGTAGAATCCTCTGGATACTATAGGTGGACCTTATTTCACCTGTTGGAAGCCTTAGGAACAAAGACCAGCTTTCCTGAAGCAGGAAGGAAGTTTACAGTAGATGACCTTTGGACTCATCCTTGAGCTTTGAACTCCGGGTGTACCATGTGGATTCCAGATAAAACAAGCATCTACAGCTAGTTCCAAAGTTTTAAACCTGTGGAACATGATCACTTGAGGGGGTCCTGAGCGTCTCACTCATAGAAGTTATCTAAGACTACCAGAAAACACAGGTATTTACATTATAATTTGTAAAAATAGCAAAATCACACTTATGAAGTTGCAATAAAATAATTTTATGGCTGGGGAACATGAGGAAACTATTAAATGGTCACAGCATTAAGAAGGTTGAGAACCATTCATTGATCTAGTTGATTCTCTCTCTCTCTCTCTCTCTCTCTCTCTCTCTCTCTCTCTCTCTCTCTCTCTCCAGAATTATGGCTACCATAGATCAATGACCCAGAATACCTAGGCATGGACATTGTTTGCTTATTATGTGAATTCCTGAACAACCTGTGAGCAGAGAGTATTCTGGAATGTTGGATTCCTTTAGAGATTCCCTGGGACTTATGATGGTGTGAGGTCCTCTTTTAGAAAGTTAGTGGCCATGTGGTTGTCACAGAATCTTTTCCTCAGGAATGACAGTTGCAGTGGAAGAAAGAGTGAAAAAACGTGCACATGAAAAACTACAGGGGGTCCCAGCACCAGGATGAGTCACTTGTGGGTTCCATGGAGAAAAATGAACATGAAAGCTAAGGTCTATTAAAGTGGTGATGCACAGCACCACTTAAAGATCTCAGAATGCCATGGCCTGAGATTCTGAGACTTAAAAATATCTGAGATGTTTACGCCAACTCACTGTGGTTTCTCACTTTCCTAAAGCACACAGTGCTATCCTTTTTAACTATGTAATGTAAAAATGGCTTCATGTTATTGGCCAAATAACTGATTGTCTTGCTGTTTTTCCAGTATATAAAAGCATTAGAAAGTGTTGGAGGTTTATTCATTCTTTGGTCCAAGGAGTCCATAGGTAGAAGGGAACTGTCTTAGGATTTCCATTGTTGTGAAGGTAACCAAGGTAACTCTTAAAATGGACAACATTTAATTGGGGTTGGCTTATAGGCTCAGAGATTCATTCCATATCATCATGGAGGAAAGCATGACAGTGTCCAGGCTGACATGGCACTGGAGGAGCTGAGAGTTTCACATCTTGATCGGAAGGCAGCTGGAAGTCTGGTATCCTCAGGCAGCTAGGAGGAAGTTCTCTCAAAGCCCACCCCCACAGTGACACACTTCCTCCAACAAGGCCACACCCATTCCAACAGGACCACCCCTCCTAATAGTGCCACTCCCTGGGCCAAGCATATTCAAATCACCACAGGAATCCATAGTGACCTCTGAATATTTTCTATTTTGCCATCCTTCAGGACCCTCTAAGAGTGAATGTGGTTTTCTTTGATCTCATCTCTTCTCACAATTATAGGAACTGAAATTTTGTATGAAATGACTTCCTAGCTGCTCGCTGTACTTGTTTTCTGTTTTCCATCTAGCTTTTGATTCAGCATTTGACCATACAAGGACTACCAAAGAACAGATCATTGAAGAATAAATGGTTATCTATGCARGTTATGATTAGAACAGGTTGTGGTGGATTTCTCACCAATAGAAAATAGAATACAAATTTTGTTTGTGTATATGTGTGTGGGTTTATGCATGTGCCATACATGTATATGTGCATAAGTAGGCACATTCATGAGGAGGCCAGAAATCAACCTCAGGATTCATCCTCCAGGACCATTCATTCACTTTGGGTTTTGACAAAGGATCTCTCATAGACTAGTCTGGATGGCCAGCAACCCTAGGAATTCACCCATCTTTGCCTTCCAAGTGCTGAGATTACAAGCAAACATTACTGCATTCGGCTTTTTATGTAGGTACTGGGAATTGAACTCATGTCCTCATGCATGCACAGCCCCTGAGCCATTTCCCTAGTCCTAGAAATCTAGAATACTGACAGTGCATGGTTTATAGAGGCAAATGGTTTTTTGGTTTTGTTTTGCTTTTTGTTCTTATTTTCTTTCTTTCTTTCTTTCTTTCTTTCTTTCTTTCTTTCTTTCTTTCTTTCTTTCTTTCTTTAAATAATCATTGATGTTGCATGAAAGGATACTTATAGAAGGCACAAGTTTGACAGTTTGGCCACTAGTGAAGACTGTCAAAACAGTAGGATTCACAGTGAAAACACAAAGGCTGAGCTTTGTAGGGTGTGTGGCACTGACTGTTTCTAGTTGCACTGGAAAGGAAGATGTGGATTATTTCAGATACAAATCATAGAGGGACCAGAGGAGCTTCTGCAATCATCTCACAGCTTAATGTGTTTAAAAGGATGCCTATGAAACTGTATAGAACAGCAGGGCTATAGCTATACCGGATCTCAAGCGAAAGCAAGGACTTTGCTTAAGAAAGGACTGGAAACACAGAATTGAAGTAGAAACATTTGGGTGGATTCAACTGAATTACAGTGTCTTGACCCAGCTACGGAATCTTTCTGCCCTACTGTTTTTGCTGTCATTGATTTTTGTTTGTTTGTTTCTGGAAGTAGCCTTCTCCAACATACCTTGATAGAGCTTCCTTTCACATGATCAAAGACCTCCTAAGACTTAAATCTTGTTAGAATATCTTCTTGTCGCTCTTCACTGCTCATCATTGCCTCAAGAGCTTAACTAAGATCCTAGTATGCCCACAAAGGTGCCAGTGAAGTAAGTCAAAGCAGTCACTGGACAGAATTAATCAAGACACAGGTACTTGCTGGAGATTCTCTGAAGCTGTTAGCTTAAGCGATTGACAGATTCAGTAGCTTTTCCCTCTCCTTTTGTCTTAAACCTGGATTTAGTTGATGACCTGCACTCCATGCAAATGAGTGGTCAGAACTTCCTTGGCACCCTGTAGATAAAGGAATCCAGAGGCCTGGAAAGATATGGAGTTTTAGAGATCCCAGTTCTCTCCCCCTCCACTACTCATCACCTCATCTCTCTCTCTCTCTCTCTCTCTCTCTCTCTCTCTCTCTCACACACACACACACACAATGATCTGGTACAACACTAGAATTTTTACTCCTGTATTCCACAGAGGGAAAAATGACTCTTCTGAATCTGTCAGTGGTGAGGGGTGCACTTGGGCCTTGAATTATAGGTTTCATATGACCCTTTTATCCCATGTTATGACCCTATGGTCTTCTTGGGAGCTGTCTTACATTGTTGATTGGTATGTAATATGTGCGCTATACAAGTTGACTCATGCTTTATTCTAGAGTTATCTGGAGAAGGCAATAAAAAGTATTAGCATCATGGTGAGGTTATTTATGTCTTGCAAGCATCAAATAGCCTTTTGTCTTCTAGAGGGAACCATGACCATCCCATGGCATGTTAGTGGCCTTAACAATCAGTGCAAGGGAGGAGAAAGAGGACAGCATTTTATTCAGTTTAGGAATTGATGGGTCTTAGAGATGAGGGTCTGGTGATGCTTTGGGTCTGACTATTGGGTCCTGAAGCCTGAGGAAGGCTTGCCTATGTTGGGTGTAGAGAAAATGGAGGTTTAAAGAAAGCAGGGGTGCATGTACCTTGGTTTTTAAGGTGTGATCCATATTCTAGATGAGAGTTTGAGTATAAGTGAAAGGAACTAGAGACAGAGAAAGAGACAGAGGGAGGGAAGGAGAGGGAGCAGGGAGGAAAGTCGAAAGAAGGGTGGTGGAAAGGAACAGAAGTGGATGTGTGTGTGTGTGTGTGTGTGTGTGTGTGTGTGTGTGTGTGTGTGTGTGCGTAGAGAAAGTTCGCCATTGTAGTTGTTGTTCTAGGTTAGGACAAAGACAAAGCAAATATCGTCCCTATTTTCTCTCGTACCAAGAGGGGCATATAATCATTTTTGCTGTGTTATAACATTTTGAGTTACATAATGAGTAAAAGCAGATAAAGATCCAGCCAGACAATAGCAAACCATGAACATGATGCTCATAAAAGCCCTTAGCCAGTCTCAGGGCTTGGCTGCCAACCTGTACTGGGGTGATATGGGTAGACAGAGCCAGGCCCAAGGAAGCCTCCAAGAACCCAGAGGAGGCGGTTTGGGGGGAACAGAAAGAAAGGCCAGCCCTGGCCGCCAAGAACAGCAGGTTGCAATGCTTAATGTCCACACTCATGCCAGTGTGCTTAGGAACTGTTGTTATTTTTATGAGAAAAATGCAGAAAGGCTAATCTGTCTATTTATGTCTGTCTGGAAACATGCAATTACTGAAGGGTTGTCCTGGGGCCAGGATCCAGTCATGGTTCTTCCTCTTCCATAACGTCTTTGAGAGGGGAAAGGCCTAGCTGAGTTCTATGTAGGAGCCTGACAAGGGCTTTCAGCACCAGTGGGGCTGAAAGACAGACAGAGGACAGAGATCATTAGGTTAAATACTTTTATTTACTTTGGTTTTTGGCGAGTGGTAATGCTAGGATACTTTCATTGAATCTGTTACTGCTGTAAAATCCGGAACCATGCACCCATCCACTATCTGCTGTCTACCATCTATCCATTCACCATCCAGCCCCCACCACCCCTCATCTACCATCCACCCACTACCTACCATCCATCCACACATCTTCCCAACCCTCTTTCCTTTGTTTGAATAAGCGTGCTATCCAAAACACTTTTCTGGGATCCAGAGACATAAAGATGAATGAGACAAAAATCTTTCTACTTGAGTTTCTGAAGATATGGGGCAATGCAGAATTCCCAGACATAGGGGCCACAAGTATCTTTATACAGGTACAAGGTAAAATGAAAGGGGGTGGGAAATCTGAGGTCTCTTAGTGATTAGGTGATTCTTGATCTGAGTTCTAGAAACTGGTTCTTCTTCTTCTTCTTCTTCTTCTTCTTCTTCTTCTTCTTCTTCTTCTTCTTCTTCTTCTTCTTCTTCTTCTTCTTCTTCTCCTTCTCCTTCTCCTTCTCCTCCTCCTCCTCCTCTTCCTCCTCCTCCTCTTTCTCTTCCTCCTCCTCTTCCTCCTCCTTTTCCT
>BDUI01006515.1:30109-44784 GCA_002335545.1 Apodemus speciosus
GTGCTGTGTTAGAGAAGTAGGATTGGGTACTCACTGGCTACGTGGTGCTCGCCTGAAACCTTGGCATTTGGGAGTGGGAAGGAGTATTAGGAGGTCGTTGTCTTTGCTTACACAGCAAGCTTGAAGCTAGATTGTTGCACTKGAGATCCTGTGTCAATTCGCTCCTCATTCTCTTCCAAGGGAAACGCATCTTCAAACCACCTGAGGTTGATTGATGATGAAAGGTTCTTTGTTTCAGTCTACAAACTGTTACACAGTAGCAGCAACTCTTAGAGGAAAAAAAATGGTTGGTGATTTCCCTGGGGAAGAAAGCCTCTTCCTCAGGGGCCTGACTGRCACGTGACTGTGTTTACCTAGGCCTTCTGTTCATAGTGCCCCCTTCTCTGGTCCCGCGGACTCTCAGAAAGCCCCACCATTCCTGACGCATAGGTATGGTTACCCCTGCTGGTACTCCTCCAGGAGCCTCCACCGGATGGCTAGCAGAGCCTCCTTGTTCTAGATGGACCTCCCAGGGCTGTCTGGTTGCAATGGCCCTAATGAGACATTGGCTGCTTGCTTGCTGGCCAATACATAAGCATTAGCTTTAACCCCTCCGCAACGCTGTCTCACAGTCCCCGAGTTGTCACCCCTAGCAGCGACCCCAGAAGAGCTCCAGAACCCAGAATGAGATGGAGATGGTGTGYTTCACGCACTGGCTTGGGAAGCCATTAACCGATGTTTTCACGACGACATTAACCTCCCTGCCAAAGACGGGAGAGCCAAGAGGGATTCCCATTCGAAGACTAACAAGGGGCAGATGCGGGGCGGCCCGTACCTTGTCCTGCGTCCGCGCCCCAACACGGGCGCTTGCGCATGGCCGTCTCTCACAGCTCACCCCCGCCCTCCTCGTCCGGGTTTTCAAATTTGAAACCTGCGGTTTTCCCGCCCGAGCTGGGGCCTCCGCGGCGGGAGAGGGCGGGGCCGCGCGCCAACCAACCCAGTCTCGGAGGCTCGCGGCCCGCCCGGAGGTTGTGGCTGCGTCCCGCGCGCACGTGCAGCCCAGGCCCGCGCTTGCCAGGACCTGCGCGACTGCCTGTCGCAGGAATGGGGCAGCTCGCAGCGCCCGATGTCCAGGCTGCGAGGCCCGGCGGAGGGCTCGTCACCAGGGCGCAGAGCCGAAGTCCAGGTCAGACTGGGCGGGAAGAGGCGGGATGGGATGGGCGGGGCGGGGCAGACGCGGTTCCCAGGGGCGGAGACGGGGCGTGTTCTGGGCGGGGCGGCCGGGGCGGGGCGGGTCCTGTGCTTGTAGCACTGTGTCAGTTATATTGAAACAAAAGTGGTACCAGCGGCTGCCAGGGCCAGCATCCCTAGCCCGCTCGCCGTCGGCTGTCGCCGACATGGAACCGGTGGCTAGCAACATCCAGGTCCTGCTGCAGGCAGCGGAGTTCCTGGAGAGGCGCGAGAGAGGTGAGGGCAGACCCCGCGCGCGGGCTGGATTTGGCTCCCAACTTGGATGGAGCACGGCGGGAGTGCAGCTGGCGCGCTGCCGCCCGCACATCCATAGAAGTTCGCAGGCAGTCGGGCAGGGAAGTGACTGGGGAAGGGTCCTGGCGCCAAAAGCTTTTCCTTGACTACGTCGTACCAAGGGCTCCAGCTGACGGGATGTGTTCTCTCTCTGGCAGAGGCGGAACACGGTTATGCGTCCCTCTGTCCACACAGTCCCGGGGCCGTCTGCAGGAGGAGGAAGCCACCCCTGCAAACTCCTGGCGCGCTGAACAGTGGACGGTGAGCAGCGATGGGGCAGTGTGCAGAGGGATGCTGGTCCTTAGCAGACCTGACTAACCCTYTCCTCACGTCCTTGTTTGCTCTTCTAGCCAGGAACCCTGCTCCATCTTCCTTTTCTACACACACACACACACACACACACACACACACACACACACACGTCACACACGTCCTTCATACTCCTGAACTGTCTCCACTACAGGCTTCTGCTTTTCTGTGCTTTTGCATATTCTGTTCCTTTAAAATAGTTTCCTCTCTACTGATTTTCTCTGGCAGGCTCGTTTTTTTTTTTTTTTTTTCAAGTGTCACACCTGTCCAGGCATTCTGTCTTGCCTGGCTGTCATGGGGAGACCCCTCAAGTACCTGGGCAAGTGTCCTGTATCTTTTGGTGTGTGTGTCTCTGATTCCTTTTGCCACTACCTGGAGTTTGGTGTCCTAATCTGTAGTGAGTTTTGAGTTGCATAGGAACCTGGGGCTGAGCATTGGCAGTGCCAGCTGCCCCTCACTTCATCCTCTTGGCATCTGCAGGTCTGCACACAATGAGCTGGAGAAGCGAAGGTGAGTCCCAACCTGGCCCCCAACAGTACCAGGTCCCTTGCCATCCCTCTGGCTGGGGAGGTGAGGCTGGTACTACCCTCCAGACTCCTTCCCCTGCAGGAGAGCCCAGCTGAAGCGATGCTTAGAGCAACTGAGGCAGCAGATGCCCCTGGGAGTTGACTGTACCCGATATACTACCCTGAGCCTGCTGCGCCGGGCCAGGATGCATATCCAGGTAAGGACACAGTGTTGTCCGCACTGTGCTTGGGAGACAGTGTCGTCTTGTGGTGTGGATGGCCTGGCTGGAGAGCTGCCTCCTTCCTGTGTGACTTGAGACAAAACTATGTGCTTTTAGTTCCTGAATCCATCTAAGGGGAAGAAAAGCAGACAACAGGGCTGTTCTGAGGCCCTGTAAGTGTTCCTTTGGTTATGGTTAGTAGTATTTAAGTCCTAGCTGTGAGACCTTGGATGAGTCTGTTTCCTGTTGATTTCGGCAGGGAGTATTACGGCTGGTGAAAATGCTGTGTTAAGTCATGTGATGTGATTCGGCAGACCGCAGAGGGCCGGTACCTAGCCTCTCCTCCTGTCTTTAGGGCTTACTGTTTTAGGTTCTGCTGGTATTGTTGAGTGGGGGGAGGCCCTGGAGGCAAAGAATGAGTGAACTACTTACTAGCTGGACTCACTTGGCCTGGCCGCTGCTGGGGTGGGATTGCAGGCCCCCTGGTGGACAGGAGTGGGTGTGCAGACGCCAAGGCCTAGGCTGTGCCCACCCTGCGTGCATGTTAGATGCCTTGGCAACAGAAGAGGATGTTCCCTGCTTTCTGGGCCCATCTGATGGAAGGAAACAGCTACAGTCAGACTGAAGGGCTGCAGACGAGAGGCAGAGCCGGGTCAGTCAGTGCCCCTGCCTCAGCACATTGTCTACACTGTCACATACATGCCTGCTGTCACCTCCAGTTGTCCTGGTTCTCAGGTAGGCTTAGGTTTCTCCCGTGAGCTTGTTTGACCTCATTTTCAGGTAGACGTGCTACCCAGAGGGGTTAGCGGGCACATGGGCACCAGCCCTTTCCTGGGCAGCATCTCCTGAGTGGCCTTTCTACGGGGCTGCTTTGTACTCTGAATACACATCTGTGGAGGCTATCTCTAGCTGGGATCCCATGGGACCCAGCCTCACTTCCTACTTCCTGTGACTCTCAAGCCTCTTCCTACCRCGGGCCTTGCTTTTCTGGGCTCCAAGCGGCCCCATGACAGCCTGTAAACGCTTCTCTCCTGGCCTCCCGGAGACAAAGCTGGACTCTGCAAGCTTCCCAGGGTCCCTCTGCCTTGATGGCACCCAGCCCCGTACTTTAGTCTACGTGAGGAGGACATGTTTCCTTCTGTACCTTGTCCGGAGTGTTCTGGCTTATTTTGCCGTTTTTTTGTTGTTTGTTTTTTTGGTTTTTTTAAAAGAAAAAAAAAAAAAACCCAAAGGTATTTGTATGGGTTAAGGATCAAACCTCTGGCCTTGCAAGTGCCAGACAACCCGAGCTGCATCTGTAGCTACCATCTCTTTCTCATTGAGTATCTCAGCGCAGGCTTCGGCCCAGGGAACTGGTAGCCTTTTAGTCTGTAGTCCAACAATTTAGTAGGCAGCACTTCAAAGTACACTTGATGTAAAGAATGTGGCTTTCCATTATTTAAAGAAATGGAATGGCGGGGGAATTAGCTCAAATGGTAGAGCGCTCACTTAGCATGTGAGAGGTAGCGGGATCNAAAAAAAAAAAAACCCAAAGGTATTTGTATGGGTTAAGGATCAAACCTCTGGCCTTGCAAGTGCCAGACAACCCGAGCTGCATCTGTAGCTACCATCTCTTTCTCATTGAGTATCTCAGCGCAGGCTTCGGCCCAGGGAACTGGTAGCCTTTTAGTCTGTAGTCCAACAATTTAGTAGGCAGCACTTCAAAGTACACTTGATGTAAAGAATGTGGCTTTCCATTATTTAAAGAAATGGAATGGCGGGGGAATTAGCTCAAATGGTAGAGCGCTCACTTAGCATGTGAGAGGTAGCGGGATCRATGCCCGCATTCTCCATGGCATAGTTTTACGAAAGAAATGGAGATCAGACAGTGCTGGTTCTCTGACTGGGGCAACAGTGTGTGGAGAACTAGGTGTGGCCACATCCTTCAGTTTTGCTTGTTAGGATGCTACAGTCTGGCCGGGCGGTGGTGGTGGGGGTGGCAGCAGCAGCAGCAGCAGCAGCAGCAGCAGCAGCAGCAGCAGCAGCAGCAGCAGCAGCGGCGGCGGCGGCGGCGGCGCACGCCTGTAATCCCAGCACTTGGGAGGCAGAGGCAGGAGGATTTCTGAGTTCGAGTTCAGCCTGGTCTACAGAGTGAGTTCCAGGACAGCCAGGGCTATACAGAGAAACCCTGTCTCGAAAAAAAAACAAAGGATGCTACAGTTCCCAAGTTTGTACTGACATTGTATTCCACTCCACTGTATAATGCGACTAGGCCCTAAAGACATTTGAGATGGGGTGCCCTGCTGTCCACACTCACCTAGACAAATCTTAGGAGATCACGAGGCCACCTTGGGTGGGGCTATGTGGCCGCCTGGGCAGCTGACCCCAGGCCCCGCTCCCGTGGGTTCTGCAGAAGCTAGAGGAGCAGGAGCAGCAAGCCCAGCAGCTCAAGGAGAAGCTTCGAAGCAAACAGCAGAGCCTACAGCAGCAGTTGGAGCAGCTCCAGGGGCTGCCGGGAGTCCGAGAGCGGGACCGGCTGAGAGCAGACAGCCTGGATTCTTCAGGCCTGTCCTCTGAGCGCTCGGACTCAGACCAAGGTGCGGTGTATGCCCTGGAAGGGGTGAGGCTGGGCCGGGGTGTGTGGATGGCTGAGCCCCTGACTGGCTGTCTTCTCCTTGCAGAGGATTTAGAGGTGGATGTGGAAAGCCTGGCGTTTGGGACTGAGACAGAGCTGCTACAGAGCTTCAGCGCGGGGCAGGAGCACAGCTACTCACACCGCACTGGCACCTGGCTATGATGCCTGCTGCCCGGTGCAGCCTCTACTCTCTGGACTGAGCCTGCCAGTCAGTGGCCCCACACAAGTTGGCTTAGAGCCACATGTTGAAGAGACTGTAAAGCCACCGTGTGGGAGCAGACTCTGGACTCTCTGCTGCACAGCTTGAGCCTGGGCCAGCCTCCCCATCCCCCAGGGAATTTTATGTAGCACTTGGGTCTACTTTGCTGCTCCCACAGGGACAGGAAGCCTGTAAACTTCTTGTTCCTGGGCAAAGCCCCAGGCCTCTGCCCATATATACTACACAGTATTTTCATTAAAATCCTCGTTCGTAAGTTCCCGTCCATGGTTTTGCCCTGATGAGATGAAGTCCCAGCCATAACTGGAGAAGAGGAAATAAGAACAGTAGCTGGCAAACAGGGTCACGTGAAAGGCATCACGCGTCTGATAGTGCGGAGGCTGCTCTGCGGTCCTGACGCTGAGGCAGAGTGATGCCCCTTGCCTGAGCTCCTGACTCAAACCAAAGCTATCTGACTCCAGAACTGGGGCTAATCAAATCATGTGTTTATTGAGTGCCTGTTATGTGCTAAATATTGTTCCGGGTACTTGGGACACAGCAGAGAATAAATCAAGGAGCCCTGCCCTCTTGGAGCGTACAGTCTATTACTTTCTCACTGCTGTGACCTTGGGCAAGTCACCGCAACCCTCTGCCCAGTAGACAGAGCTGGGTGTGGTGGAGATGCTGCCCAGGACAGCCCTGACCCACCACCCCAGACGGCAGAGAGGGCTGCAGGTTGATCTTTAATTGTCACGTACACTGGGGAGAGGGGAAGGTAAGCTACAGAAGCTGCTGCTGCTGCTGCTGCTTGGTGGCGGCCTTGTTGGCCAGGTCCTTGGCCTTCTCTGTAGCTGCCAGTGCGGTCTCCTTTGCTTTCTCTTTGGCCTCTTTGGCTGTCTCAACAAGTGTTTTGGAAGGGGCCTCACCTGTGGCAAACGGCAGGGGCTGGCTTCAGACGATACCCAGAAGACCCGCCTACTCACTCCCTGGTGAGCCACTGTTGATGGGCTGGGCTTCTCAGGAATAGAGGCCTTGGGTGCCCTGTTTCCCGACTCTCCCGCCCATCCTTCCAGGCACACGTAGGAGCCACAGCTCAGATCAGGGCAGTGTCTAGCCCAATGCCTCTGGTCTAGCCGAGGTAGGACCACTCCAGCTACTGGTAGTGAGGGTTTCCCCAAGTCCCGGAATAGGGTCGAGGCCCCTTCTCACCTTGTAGCTTGGCCAGGATGTATTCAAAGCCCTTCATTGTCTTGGTCACATTGCTTTTGAACCGGGCAAGACCAAATTCCTGGCAGGAGAGGGAGAAGGGTGGGAGAGCGGTTCAAAGATCCAGAGCCGCGCCCTGCCCCACCCCCACCCCACCCCCGCCGAGACCCACCTCAATGAGCCTAGCCCAGCCCCGCCCTGCCTCGCAGCCTCTTACCTGGACAGCTCTGGAGACGCCAAATAAGCTAGAGGAGACCCAGGCTTCCCGACGGATTTCGGTCCAGCCGCTATTGTCAGAGTTCACACAGTAAACACATCGTTCCTCCACCACCTTCAAGAGAAGTCAGGCTGAGCACCTCAAAAGAGCCACTGCGCACTCAGATCCTGTCTGTACTGTGCYGCACAAGGTAGTACCACACTCCTCTAATCTCAACACCCGCTGAGTCCCTGCCTCCTTCACAAGGGAAAGCAATGACAAAGTTCTTCCCAGGCTCAGAGAGGCTATTCTGCCTCTCTAACGTCTCTGTTGAGCTTTCGAAGTAGGACAGTTTTTTGGGATCAGCCACTATTCCAACCTGATCTTGGGGCCTCTGGACCTAGGTGTGAACAGTATTTCTCGTCTGCTTTCGGCCCTCTCCTTTGAGCTTCCTGATATAGTGCGCGCGCGCACACACACACACACACACACACACACACACACACACACACACGCATATACACACACAAAATCCAATAATGACAGCTTTTTKTTGTTGTTGTTTTGTTTTTCGAGACAGGGTTTCTCTGTGTAGCCCTGGCTGTCCTGGAACTCACTCTGTAGACCAGGCGGGCCTCGAACTCAGAAATCCGCCTGCCTCTGCCTCCCAAGTGCTGGGATTACAGGCGTGCGCCACCACCGCCCGACTAACAGCTTTTATTATCAAAGGGTACAGCAGCCTCCTATAGAATGTGAAGACAGTAGTCACAAACACATMACTGTACTATCTACCAAGCAAAACTCTCAGCKGAGGTGACGTCAGACAGGGCTGGGCAGGAAAAGGTGCTCTACTCAGACAGTGAGGGGCACATCTTTATAAAGCTTTTCTTTTTTGAAATGCACAATTTCCACCTCTCAGGCTTACAGCTGAGAAAGAATCATCTAGAAGCTCGCAGGTTATTCACATTGTGTGAACATTCCAAAACATGGGTTTTCAAGCCTTCCAAAGGATCCAAGGGTCTGTCTAATGTATTCCCTCAAATCTCACGCAGAAACTGAGGTGCATCCTGGCCATCTCTGCCTTGATGATACTCCCAAAAGAAAGTCGCCTCCCTTTCTCGTCCAGCATAATTCCTGAAAGCCTGCCCCCATATGCATGCACGTTTTTTTATTTGTTTGTTTTTGTTTTTTGAGACAGGGTTTCTGTGTAGCCCTGGCTGTTCTAGAACTCCACTCTGTAGACCAGGCTGGCCTTGAACTCAGAAATCTGCCTGCCTCTGCCTCCCAAGCACTGGGATTAAAGGCGTGCGCCACCACGCCCGGCTGTATGTATGCATGTATGTATGTGCTCTGTGCACAGCACTTGTAACCAGCTTTGAAAAAGGGTCTTTCCCCACCATCTGAGAGCCAAGGGACAGTCCAGAGAATCTGACCAACAGAAAAGGGTAGACCAGTCTAAGGGCAGAACTCTACAGATGTAGCTTATCAGTATTTTAGGCCTGCCTCTGGACACAGAAGCTCCCACAACTCTCTTGCCTGAAATCTGATGGGCAACTATTTTGAGGGACCAAAGGAAGTCTCACCATCAGCCGGGCATGGTTGATGTTCCAGGTGAAGGTGGTCATGGTCTGATTCTGTGGGTCCACAATGGAGTCCTCCAGGATGTACACCGAGTGAGCAACATTGGCAGGAAACAGTCGCTCTGCCCAACGTGGCATCCGGTTGGTCTTGGTCAGGAGTCTCCGGGACAGAAGCTTCTGGTCAGGGGTCACCTCCCGGTGCACTATGTCTTCGGTTAAGACATGTTTGCTGCAAGTGTTAAAGATGATTCTCAGGGGTCTGCTGTGCTGCTGCTGACAAAATGTCTACGGGGTTCCTATTTAGAGCCTCCGGGCCATGGCTGCCTGCAATCTTACAGAGCGATCTGTACCCGGGTTCAGAATTAGAGTACACTGAACCTATCCCCGGGCAAATTCCGACTCCCTCCTCCACCCTGACAAGGATTCTGTGGCTTTCCAAATCGAGCGAAATCTCAAGAATTATACCACTAGAGAGCGCCACCAGCAGACAGGCAAGCCATCCTCAGGATTTCAGGCCCCGAAACACCGCTCAACTCCCGTGCTGCTGCCTCTTCCTGTCTCACTACCTCTAGACCGCAAAATAGAAATCTAGAGCCTGATATAAATCACAATCTAGGAAGTCTTCGAGGACTTTGCAGGCTTGGCTTGATCCTAATCCTATAAGGACTAAGTGCCGTAACTGCGGCCACAGTTCCGCAGATCACTCACATCGGATTCTCTGTCTGGTCTTTCCCGGCTCCACTATTCAAGGACAGCCTACAGACGGATCTCCAAAGGAAGAGAGGAGGGCGACTCGCTCAACCCACCGCCACGTACCTATAGGGATTCGGGTACCGTTGCCAGAAGGCAGCGAACACTTGGTCCCAGGAACTTCGGAGCACGCTCTGGCCCAGGAAATACTTCACCATCGTCCCGACCCGGGCGGGCTCAGCACCCGTGCAGCATCAGGGTGAAGAGCCCGGGGGTGGGGGTGGGGGCACGTGGCTAGGCACCCGCCCGCCAGGCTCGCAGATCAATCACCGCGGCGCCGCGCCCAAGTCCCTACCGCCGCCATCAGGGGTTATAGGACTGCGCGACGCTTCCGGCGCCGGCCTCACAGGATCGCCCACTTCCGGCGCCTGCGTCACGTGACCGGGCGTCCCGCCTCTTGTCGTCCAGTCCYAGAGGTAGTTTGGACTTAGCTACGGGGACCCCCAGGTTCAGTCGGTAACCCGAGCGCAGCGGAGCTTCTGTCGCATCGACGGTCGCGCGAGTGAGCAGCGCAGGGCCTTGCGGCGCGGTGGAGGGCGCTGTCCGCGTCCCCGCGCCGCGGCTCTGCGAGGGACGGAGCGCCCCTGGCCGAGGCACTAGGGGCCTGCGAAGTGCGAGGCCCTTGGGGTTGGGGTCTGACGCTTGGGCTCTGCCTGGGCCGTGCGGACCCTGAAGTGGGTGAGGCGGCCCCGGGAGCATGAGCGGGCAGCGCGTGGACGTCAAGGTGGTTATGCTGGGCAAGGAATACGTGGGCAAGACGAGCCTGGTGGAACGATACGTGCACGACCGCTTCTTGGTGGGACCCTATCAGAACGTGAGTGCACCCCCGCGGAGCAGGCATGGGAGGAAGGGGGCCGCCCGGCATTCGACTCTTATCTCTTCCCTGGTTGTAGACCATCGGGGCTGCTTTCGTGGCCAAGGTGATGTGCGTTGGAGATCGGACAGTGACTCTGGGTATTTGGGTAAGTCCCTTGAGAGCAGTCTTGAGCAAACCTATCTCCTAAATTTAATGTCTTGCCTCCTAAACCAACCAACTGGAGCCTCTTAGAGGTCGTTTTTCCTTCCACACACCCATTTAGTCGTCTAAAAAAGGGGGGAGGCATGTCTGGAAGATGTGGGCCTACTTTGTAGTCTTGGGAAGGAACTTATTAACTCCTTTCACCTTTCAGGACACAGCAGGTTCCGAGCGCTATGAAGCCATGAGCAGAATCTATTACCGGGGTGCTAAAGCTGCAATTGTCTGTTATGGTAAGGGATTGGATTCTGCCCTGTTCCAGTAAGGGTTGGGTTACAGGCTAGCAACAGAGGGAAGCCACTGATCCTTAACGTGTCTCCCTCCTGTCTTACCCCTACAAAGACCTCACTGACAGCAGCAGCTTTGAGAGAGCCAAGTTCTGGGTTAAGGAGCTGCGCAGTTTAGAAGAGGTAGGTAGCCAGTACTCTTAGGGACAGAGACTGTATTGGTCTGTGGAGATAATCYCAGCCTTGTCTTCTGCTACAGGGCTGTCAAATCTACCTGTGTGGCACTAAGAGTGACCTGCTGGAGGAAGACAGGCGGCGCCGGCGTGTAGACTTCCATGATGTTCAAGACTATGCTGAGAGTAGCTGTTTTTAAGTCTCTGAGGATGGGGGTCTGGGGGCGGATACTGTCTGCTTGAGTGTRTTCAAAGATGGGAATGGCAGTCTTGGTTGCTTTCTGGCCTTTTTGAACCTGTGGGGTTCAGGAGACTGAATTGTTAGCTACATTTAGGTGTGCTGCCCAGGTATGAAGACCTAGTTACTTCTCTTTACAGATATCAAAGCACAGCTCTTTGAAACATCCAGCAAGACAGGCCAGAGTGTGGGTGAGTGTTGTCTCGGGTCCTGTCAGCAGGCTCAGAGGGCTGGACTGCTGGGATACCCAGGGCTGCAGGCCTCAGGCTCTCACTCTTTGCTTGCTAGACGAGCTCTTCCAGAAAGTGGCAGAGGATTACGTCAGTGTGGCTGCTTTCCAGGTGATGACAGGTGTGTACTTCCTCATGGTCCCCAGCCCTCTTGGTGACCTACTTGATCCCCCAATATAATRGTGCTGAGCAGCCACCTCTCTCTTTGACAGAGGACAAAGGTGTGGATTTGAGCCAGAAGGCAARCCCTTACTTCTACAGCTGTTGTCATCACTGAGTCACGMCTCGTCTGGGCCAGTCGAATAGATGAGTTCCCAGAGGGGCTGGACCCAACTCTTGTCTGGGCTGAAGTGGTTAAGCGTCCGAGCTATTCCAGGTGCCCATCACAGCAGAGGTGGCACCTGCCCGTGCTGGCCCATGGAACTGAGGCAGTATTGGGCTGACTGTGGGCATGAGGTGGGATAAGGGCTGATTTGAATCCCAGGCTTCTGTCCTGGCCAGAACTTCTGTCCAGACTATTTAAGTAGCTTCTGAACTGTAAATAAACTTGATGTATTTCCCTGCTGTGTGCACTGGGTGTCAAAACACCTAGTTGTTCCCAGGGCCGCGTGGGCCTCACTTATATGAAGACTTCCCATCTGGAAACCTAGTAACGATCTCCTAAGGTTATTACTGAAACCATGCAAAGAATGGGCTCTTTTTCTTATGACTTTTTTATTTGTGCTTATATGTCTGTGAGTGTGGAGCAAATCCCAGGGCTTCTAACATACTATATCACTGCTTGCTGCAGCTATGTTTTTTTCTTTTGTGGGGGTGAAGATAGGCTGAGGCTGGGCTGGAGAAGTACAAAGCTCAGGAGAAGACAAAGGAGAGCACCTCAGCTGTGCCGAGATGAAAGGCTCAGGTACACCAACCTCAAGACAAGTTGGCTTGGCCAGCTCTACATGTTGTGTGGTGTCTGGACCTGTGCTCAGGCCTGTGACTCAGTCCTAAGCTTCCCAGGGAAACCCTGCAATGTATTCAACAAGAAGCAACTCCATATTGTTGTAACTCATAAAGGTCTTATGCATCTAGTTTAGTTGCTAACTTAGAAAAAGGACTTGAAGCTGGCACACCTTTACTCCCTGCACTCAGGWGGCAGAGGCAGCAGATCTCCGAGTTCAAGGCCAGCCTGGTCTACAGGGTGAGTCCCAGGATAGCCAGGGCTAAACTATTGTGAAAAACAAAACAAAAAAAGGACTTGAAGATGGAATGGTGGCTTATGCCTTTAATTCTAGCACCCCAGAGGCAGAGGCAGGCAGGCTTCTGAGTTTCAGACTACCACAGCTGCAGAGAAACAGCCGATTCCCTCCAAAAAGCCAATAAAGGCAGAATAAGAAAAATAACTGCTAACTTGTTCAGGATCAGAAACACCGAAAAGCTAGGTGCTTATGTAAAAAGGGCTAATACTTCCTGTTTCAGCAAAAGGAAGTGTATTAGGCCCTCCCTTTCCAGTCACTGGTGTGAGGGTGTGGGCTCAGCTAGGGTGTGCTCTGCCTTTGCTTTCCCTCTTAAGCYTGAGTCTTCAAACTTGCCTTTGAAGATTTCAGAATCACCAGCCTGGCCCCACTGCTGCCATCCAAGCAAGCTGCCACCTGAGGAAGACTAGTTTGTTAGCCTGAACTATATAGCGAAACTCTTTTTTTTTTTTTTTTTTTGGGGGGGGGGTGTTTTTCAAGACAGGGTTTCTCTGTGTAGCCCTGGCTGTCCTTGAACTCAGAAATCCACATGCTTCTTGCCTCCCAAGTGCTGGGATTAAAGGCCTGCGTCACCACCACCCAGCCTCCGTGTCTCAAAAACAAAAAGCGTTGGTTTCATTTCTGTAAAATAATTCGTCAAAATACCCCAAGTGGTAGAGGATTCCCATGAAGCCACTGAAACCGACACCAGCCATGCTCAGTAGAAAGAGAATGGACGAATGTTTAGGTACCAGCGCACCTGGGAGGAAGCCCCTGTCACTCTCCAAGTGCTTGGAGGGCTCAGGTTGGCTGCTGCTCTTACCCCAAACCAGTCAGCCCTCCCTCTTATCTTGTTAAGCTAGGTTTCCCCCAGAGTCAATAAAAACACAGGGCAAGGGCCATAAGAGTAAAGTTAAACTTTACTTTACAGTAATTTTTTTCTATATACAAAGAATTACAGTACATGTTTATGGGGAGTCCTAGCACAGGGCTCCCCCTCTTTTTCACTAGGTTCACTTCCAGCTGACAATCGGTTGGGGGTGAGAGAACACAGTGATGGACCTTTGTTGAACCCTTTTCCCCATTTAAAAAATATAGATAGCTTTCTGGTCAGTTTTCTTTGCTAAGACCCAGAAAGCTGCTTTTCCACAAGCTCCTAGACGCTGTACTCACCCAGCTTCCACACTCGCCTACATACACACGAAGCGGCACCACCACAACCTGGAGACCACCTGCTCTGCCCACCCTAGAAACACCACCAAGACCTCAGTTTCTGCTCTGCTCCCTGTCTGCCTCTGCCAAGTTGCATTAAGCTCCCAGGAACAACTCCTAGGGCCTCTCAGAGATTGATGTTAAAGTCACAGGAAGGCTGGTAGAGGGGAAGAACCACAGAAGAGTTTAATGCGCTTTGCTTATACTGGTCAGGAAACATCTCTTTTGAGGTTGCAGTTGCCTAAGCTCTTCTTAGTCCTTAAACACTGCCCTAGTCTTCATAAGCAATTGAGACGCTGCCATGAGAGGAGAAGAGGTAGAGAAGCAGAAGGTAATAGCTACCCCACATCCATAGTTCTCTCCTGACCTTTCCTGGGCAAGATGGACAAAGGCTATGATCAAGGTGATGCTAGCCCTAAGAAACTCAGTGGCTATCATCTGGACACGGATCTCTTCCTCCTCTGGACYGGACTGAATCATTCCAGGTTGGGTTGGCAGGTACTACTGACTCTGCTTGCTTCCCTCCTCTCAGAGCTGAAAGGAACCTATATAAATTATCTTCCGAACAGGGACCCGGGTTCTCATGTCACCACTCCCTCAACCCTTGGCAGTGCTTATTTATACCATGAGATTAGCACCATCATTACATTGTTTTGTGTACAAAGCAATTATTTTTATTTCAATATACACTATAGCAACTTCTGTACTGACCTAGTAAGTTCAACTGAGAGTGGACTGACTGGTTGCAGCCACTCAAAGCTCCTGCAGTGGCCACCTAGGTCTAAATGACTTGGGATAATTAACACGAATAGCTCAATTTTAACAGCAGTAAATTCCTGCTGCCACTCCTGCCCTGTTATCTAGGAGGTGAGAACATTGGGCTTCTTCTCATCCAATAACAAACCCCAAGAGGATGACAATATCTTGACTCGGAGGGAGTGTGTGTGAGCATGCCCATCAGACTGAATGCTCTGATTGCCGTGGATGGACAACCTAGACATCCTTCCTGTCAGTTCTGGAACGATACTGAGACATGACCTTTAAGTCCAGCGTTAGTGAACTCAGTGAGGGGCCGCAAAAGCTCACTACTGTACTTCAAGCCTAGACTGTAGTGTGGGGTAGAGGATAAGTACTAAAGATGCAGAATTGGTTTAAAAAAAAAAAAAAAAGCCGCCGGGTGGTGGTGCTGCACGCCTTTAATCCCAGCACTTGGGAGGCAGAGGCAGGCGGATTTCTGAGTTCGAGGCCAGCCTGGTCTACAAAGTGAGTTCCAGGACAGCCA
>BDUI01006516.1:27655-38990 GCA_002335545.1 Apodemus speciosus
CCACTGGAACACTGCTTTCTTTATGGAGGTTCCTGCCCATTCTGAATACACTCCTCCCTTATCTGCATGTTCCAGGAAGCTCGGCTCACCGTGCTCCTGCCCCTGCCCTTCCCAGAAGCCTCCCTCACCCCTCCAGCCCAGGCTGAGCTCTTCTCTTGGTCAGTTTCCAGGGCATATTTTGGCCCATAGCACATTGTGCCCTGTGCTTTCTGGGGTAGGCAACCGTCCCAGTTTGCTAAGATGGACAGACTTCCTGAGACATGGGAGTTGAGGTGCTGACAAAGGGGAAGTCCTTGGTTAATAGCGAATTTGACACTCTTCATGACTTTCAGGTGGCCTCCCTGTCTGTAATAGATTTTGAGCGGTCCCTAATCGGGAGGCTATTTCTGGTCAATTGTCTGGAGATGTTTTTGTCAAAATCTAAACTGGAGATGTTAGCGGTATATATGTTGTAAATACTTTTCATACAATTTTTCCCCCACCTCCCTTTGAGACGAGGTTTCTTGAACCCAAGGCTGGCCTCAAAYGTGGTATGCAGCTAAGAATGGCCTCACGGTTCTGACAGCCCTCCCTCCGCTTTGCAGGTGCTGGAGTTACCTGCATGTGCCACCACCCCTGGGTTTTGTTTGTTTGTTTGTTTTTGTGGGGCTGAGGATCTAAGCTAGGCTTGCATGAAGGCCGGGGAGGCGCTCTCCCAGCTGAGGTACGTCCTGGCCTGTGTCACCTGAGGCAGGGTCATACTCTGCTGTCCAGTCTGTCCACCCCTCACTCACGGTGAGCCTTCTGCCTCRGTGCTAGGATTATAGCTGTGTACCACAATGCCCAGCTGTTGTAGCCAGGCCAGACCTGCGCGTGTTTGAGATGAGAGATGGTATTTTTGTGCAAAGAGGAGGGATGTTTAGGAGAGGCCCAGCCTAACAGCTGCACTCGTACAGGCAGGGACTCTTCACCAAGACTCCCTTGTCAGGGTAAAGCGGTGGATACCATGTGTGTCTTAGTGGCCTTGGGATGCTCTGTGACCCTCAGTATTTGACGGAAACAGCATGGATGACATTTATGGGAAGCTCTTGCTACAGCTGCACCAACAGTTCCCGGGTGATATCGGATGTTTCGCCATCTACTTCCTGAACCTGCTCACCTTGAAGCCTGGGGAAGCCATGTTTCTGGAGGCCAACGTGCCCCATGCCTACCTGAAGGGAGGTGAGCCCATTTCAGTAGTAAGCCCCACTGCCACCCCCCTTGGACCTTGGCTGTTCGTGTGGATGAGAAAGGGTGGTGACCTCGGGGTGACKGARCCAGTATGTATGGTGGCTGCCAGCTGGGCAGTAGACAATCTGCCACTAGCTACAAGTTCTGGTGTTAAGCCCTTTGATGAGTGTGGAAATCTGAGGCAAGCCACACTGGGCAAAGCTGMTGTTCTCTCTTCTCACTTGTGACTGCATACCAACACTACCTGCCTGCAGAGACTTTTACACTAAAATATGGGCGATGCAACAAAAGGRTGCTCTGTGTGTAGACGCAGGTGCTCACGGACCAAAGGCTGCATGTGGAGCTCAGGACAGCCTGGGCGTCGGGGCTTCATCTTCGTTCTACTTGGTTTGAGGGTCTCTTTTGTTTTGATGGGTTTTTTTGTTTGTTTTTCTGGTTTTTGGTTTGTTTTTTCACCACATACTCCAATCTAGCTGGCCTGTGGACTTCCAGAGATTCTCTTACCTCCCCACAGGCGTGCTGAGATTACCACTATTTGTGCTACACACTGGTATTAATGTGGGTTTTTGGCATCTGACCTTGGGTGCTCATGTGTACCCACTGAGCCTCCTTTTTTGTTGCTGTTCTTGTTTTAAGACAGGGTCCTCGCTCTGTAGCCCAGGCTAGCCTCAAACGTGTGGCAACCCCTCTCCCTTTTCAGCCTTGTGAGTGCTGTGATTATAGACATGAACCACCACGTCTGRCTGGATGGCCCGTTTGACTGTTGGCAGCTTATCCACTCACAGGATTCTGTTGCAGAAGTCTTGTTAATGCAGGGGTTAACATAATTTGGGGCCTGTACCTTCACATATTTTCTCACAATGCTATTCACACATTTTAACCCAATTCATAGGCATTCACMTGGCCTAAGTTAGGAGACCCAGCCTTGGAGAGCTAAACTCCATGATTACTTCACCATCTTATTACATGATATTTATCTGTCTCCAGACTGCGTGGAATGCATGGCGTGCTCCGACAATACTGTGCGTGCTGGCCTGACACCCAAATTCATTGATGTGCCAACCCTGTGTGAAATGCTCAACTACACACCTACCCCCAGCGAGGACAGGCTGTTTGCCCCAGCACAGAGTCAAGATGACCCCTACCTCTCGATCTATGACCCCCCTGTGCCAGACTTCACTGTTATGAAGATGGAGGTAAGTGGGTGGACCTGGAGGGTGGCCTGGGTAGCAGGTCAGACTTACAGGGGTATGCCTGGGGCTGGATTTCCTGTCAAGCCTACCTTTTGGGGCAGCCACAGAGCCATCTGTTTCTCTGCCAGGGACCAGATGTGGGCCTTCATAGTGCCAAGAGCCTCAATAGTGGGAAAGGAGGCAGCAGAGCCCCTGAGGTGGACTGAAACCCAGGAGCAGAATGCAAACTATACTATTCCATCGCTTCTTTCTGACAGGTCCCTGGCTCTGTCACTGAATACAAAGTCTCAGCACTAGACTCCGCCAGCATCCTTCTGATGGTCCAAGGGGCAGTGRCAGCTATCACACCCACAGTCCAAGCAGAAATCCCTCTGCAGCGCGGTGGAGTGCTCTTCATTGGGGCCAATGAGAGTGTCTCACTGAAGCTTACTCTGCCCAAGGATCTGCTGCTGTTTCGGGCCTGCTGTCTGCTATAGACTAGTTCTTAGTCTCTCTGCCTACCGSTATACCCTGGCCAGCTCCACATTTCAGGGCTAGCCCAATCCCTGTCTTTAAATGCATACCAGATTAGAAGTAGTGAGTTTGGCATTAGTGATTTCAGAGCATGCCCGGGCTGGACCATCTTCAGGAYAAGGGGTCTGTGTGGAGCCTGAGGCCTGCCACTCTACTGTACCCTCTCAACACTGTTATCTCTGAGTGAGGTGTGTCCACTAAAGAGGCAGCCACTCTGCCCCGGCTGAGGTATTAGGCTAACAAAACGTGCGTCACCCAGGGTTAGCTCAGCATCCTCTCAGCTGCAGAGACGGGAAGGGAAGGGAAGGGAAGGGAAGGGAAGGGAAGGGAAGGGTAGGCAGTGGACTAATGAAGCTCACTCCCTCTAGCTCCATCAAAGTAATTAAAGATCACTCGTGTTGAGGATAGAGTGAAGAGYAGCCAGCCTTTGGTGTGCCTGTCCCTGACGTGGGCAGAGAGAGCTCTCTGATGTTGTCCGGTTTTGGTTTTAATTCTTCAGCTTCCTGGGGGAGGGCAGGCTGGATTCCAGAACGCTTTCACAGGAAGGGGTGGGAGAGGAAGCCAGCTCCAGCCTCRGTCGGACAGCTTGCAGGCAGGCCTTCCGCTCCTGGAGTTCACTTTCTCTGAGACTGTTTTCATGTTCCAAAGGTTGGCCTTAGAGCTGTGCTTGAGCTTCGAGATGGCTTCTGGTGCCCGCCCGTGGTTATGCATGTGCGCATGCGCGGGTTCCTCAGGGACCATTACCTTTTCTTTTGAGACAGGGTCTCTCACTGGCCTGGAACTCACCAGTTCAGCTAGACTGACTAGCAGACCTCAGGGGTCCTTTGTCTCAGAACTGGGATTACTGGTGTGTGCCACTACCTTTGGCTTATTTGGGTACTTTGGGTGAGAGCTCAGAGATTTGAACTTGGGTCCTCATACTTGTATGGTAAGTCCTTTAACAATTGGGCCATTCTCCCAGCCCCTTTATGCATTGTTGAGGTTATCAGACAGCTCAGGCTAGTGTTATGTACTGGGGGCTGGAGAGATGACTCAGCAGTTAAAAAGCACTTACTGGTTTTGCAGAGAACCCAGGTTTCATTCCCAGCTCCATGTGGTGGCTCACAATCGAACTCCAGTTCTAAGGGATTTGACATCTCTTCTGACTTCAATGGACTCTTGCACCTGCATGCATGTAGTACACATAAGATAAAAGCCACAGCTGGGTGGCGGTGGTGCACACTTTTAACCCCAGCACTTGGGAGGCAGAGGTAGATGGATCTCAAGTTTGAGGTCAGCCTGGTCTAACTTYGAGTGAGGTCCAGGACAGCCAGGGTTACACAGAAAAACTGTCTCAAACAAAACAAAAACCAAAACCTCATTGCAGCACAGTACAGCTCACGACCAGGATTGCATTTATTATAGCAGACTGCAAGTGCAAGCCGAGGAAGGTCCGAGGAGCAGTGTGACCAGGGGGGCCCCTCCTGAGGAGGCCCAGATGCACTCCTTTCCAGGACTTCCTCCTGCAGAACACCCAGCCCTCAGGGTTACGGCAGTTAGGATGTGGGCACCATTGTGCCTTGCCTGGCCTTGTTTTTGTCCAGCCCTGACAGCTGTCCATTTCTACCCCTCCTACTGGACAACACTGAGCTTTCCCTGACTAGCCCACCCAGCTCCAGAACGTTCCTTCCAAGGACAGTTCCAGCCAAGTATCTCAATGTTAACTACAGTGACAACCACCCCAGAGAGTGTGGTTTTGGGGTACATCCCACCCCCAGGAGCTGCCAGATGTCCAGGCTACTGTTTTGTCCACATGGAAATATAGCTCCACACTTAAGTTCCACAACCACTCTGGCCTCACTGAGCCCTACCTCCAAGTCTCTCTACCCAGTACTCTATCTGCTCCCTTTGCACTCGGTCTCCACCTCTGCAGAGTCCTAGAAGGCCTGGATATGGTTCATGTTCCTTCCCTGCAGGCCTTACACTAAGTGCTCAGAATGTGAGGTCCTTGCACAGAGTTGCAGACTCCCACTGCAGAGCACAGTCAGCATCTGTGACCCAACCCAAGAACCAAGCAGATGTGCCTCTGGTTTCTGTCCCATCATCCCTCCTGCGATGCTGCTGGACAGTAGAGTAAAAAGCCCCCAGACACRGTCCACTGTTTTCAACCTTCCACAGCCTGAGAACAACAAAAAACCCTGCTAGGCACTGGCGGCAATCCTGAGGACAGGCTTATGGCCAAGTAACAGGGAAGCCTCATCTTTTGATCTTGCCCTTTCTGCTACTACTTGTGAAAGGACATAGGGGGCATAGCATTCCTCCTAAGCCTCTAGTAGTCACCGGACAGGACAGTCACATGTGGTGCCCAACCCCCAACTCTACTGTGCCCCTTATGTTGGGAACCATATCTACCCAAGCCTCGCCACACACCTGGGTAAGATGAAACAAAGAAGAGGACCCTGGGGAAGGGGGTCTGGGAAAACTAAATTTCAGGAAGAGGCTTAGTATAGCAGGAGAAATTAGTCCTGCATTTGTTGTGTTCAGGCTTGGAATTGAGCTGTGCTCACCCACAGGCTTGTTTTGTTTTGAGCCTCCCTTCTCCCAGCCTTGCACATGCTAGGCACAGCACTACCCCTCCAGCCTGTGAGCCCTGTGGGGGGAGAGCAATGTGCCTTGTTAAAGGGAAGGCCCCCTGCATTGCAGATTCATCAMCTCAAGTGGGGTCCAGGAGCTGGCCTAGGTCTCCCCTCCCCATCCTGTTTAACATTTCCWTGTAGGCCAGAGTCACACAGCTACAACAGGACATCAGCTCTCATCCATACTTCTCAAAAGCTTAAACAGCCAAACATAGGAAGGCACTGACTTCCCAGCAGCTCCCTCTGCTGGTAATCACAAAAACTGCAGGTTTCTGGTCCCAGCAGCCAATCCAATTTTTACCTTTAAAAAAAAAAAAAGCGGAAAAACTCTCCAAGGCCAAGGAACTACAGATAAACATACATGACCGAAAGGTTCTCTTCTAATGGGGAAGGGTTGACAGTCACTAAGCCCATCTAGACAGCAGGACCAGAATGTCCCAAGTCCAGAGGTTYTGAAAGTCATGGTCCTATGCCATCATTAAACTAGATTCCTTGCCATCACCAGACAAGAAGGAACAACCCACTTGGTGCTTCCCTGACTTGGTCGCAGTTGTACTCTTTCAGATTCCTCCTGAGCCACGAAGTGGCGTTCCCTCCCTCTCACCCCAGCATAGCCTGCGTGGAGGAGATCTTTCTTCTCCCTCCTGAGAACACCTTGACAAACGCCAGTCAGAATGTCTGTAAATGGTTTTCTTAGCAATCCTTGTCAGCAGCATCAGAACCACAGACAGTCTCTCCTGCCATTAGTAAAGTGGCTTCTGAAACTGCCCCAGTGGAAACCTGCAGACTCCACCTATCACCTATGACCCAGCGGGGCCTCTGACATGAGAAGCACCAGGTGAGGGCTACTTGTAGGCCGCTGGCCTGCCCAGAGGTCAATGCCTCCAGGGGTTCTAGGCTGGCAGCCGTACCCAGTGCACTGAGCTGTGAAGGGCCATTGGCCCATCCTGGAGGGTTATGGCTACTGGAGGGTACAAGAAGAATCCCCAAGACAGCACCAGCAGCAAGAACACGTGGAAGAAGCAATAGGCTTAGGAGGAATGAGGTCCAGGTCCTCATCATCTGGAATCTCATCCAGGTGATATCCATCCTGCAGCAGCTGCCGGCTCACATCCTGGTTTACCTGCTAAAGGAAGAGGATGGAACTGTAAAACAGGATGCGAAGCACACAGAACTGCTGCCTAAAGGCAGGTCCTGCTCTAACTAGCCCCAGGCCAACTGCACATCCTGGATTACAGAAGGATCTCCCTTTCCCTGCAGTGTCTTTCCAATAGTGAGGAACTCCTCAGAGGCTGAGAACCAGCCAGGCTTCACTTTAAAATTAGTGTACTAGCTTTCCCCACTAGCACCAGATATCCCTGTCAAGATTCAAGAATATAGGGCTGTCCTCTATGGTGGCACATACCCTTGATCCCAGCACTTGGGAGACAGGCAGGCAGTTCTCAGTTCAAGGCAAGCCTGGTCTACACACTGAGTTCCAGGACAGCCAAAGCTATGTTAGAAAGGAAACTGTTTCAAAAGCGGGAGGGAGGTTGACAACAGAAAACCAGGCTAGAGTATTAGAGGGATGTGGAACAGCAGAAAGGGTAGGGACAGCTCTGTCTGCTAGTTCCTTCTGTGCTGGCAGGCCTGGGCTCCTGCAAAGTCAGCCTGGTTTCCTGCGGCCTATTCACAGCAACCACGACCTGCTGCTCTGTGCGGTTGGCTCCGGCTCCTCAGATTCTTTTCTGGCCCACTCTCCACACTGAACACTCCCAGGAAAGGCACACCTCCCCATTTCAGGAAGGCAGGCAGGAAATTTTAAGACTTATGATTCTTGACAGAATTTTCTTAGTTTTTGACAAATTTAATGTCTTATATAAGGAGGGCACAATGTGCAAGTTGTTTTCTCCTTTGCAAAARCTGAGACTAGCCAAAGATTCCTGGGAGAATACAGAAGCACAGCCCAGTGCGGTCATGCCCCTGCTGCAGCTCCTTTGTACTTGTCCTGGCACATGCTACAGGGACTGGCTGAGAATTTTCTGTCCCTTTGGTTCTCTCTGGGACAATCATTCTGGAAAGATGTCCTAAAGACCAGCCTAGGAGGTGTGCTCAGACTATTCCCAGAGATGCCACTGAAGAAAGCAAGGTCAGTGGAAGATGGGTGGGGGAGGGTTGAATGCTGGCTCAGAGAAAGAACGGGAAGACTTGAGTTACCTTTTGACGCTGGAAGGCAGGCCTATGACCAGTGAGTGGGTCCAGGCTGCAAGGAACAAAAGACCTGGAAACTACCCAAAGAAGGAATTGTATGTTTGTTGGGAGAGGGTGGCAAGCAATGGTTTTTAGATGTAGTAAGTGGCCAATCACACGAAGCATTCCAGCACAGTTTATAAACACTTAGTTGGAACTTAACAAGAGATCACTTCTAGCCCTAAGGATAGTCTCCTGAATTTCAACAGCCTCCTTAGATGCCTGTTATCTCTGCTTAGGGAAGAGGGCATAGCGGAAGACTGGAGAGCAGAGTGAAATCTAGCACCGTGCTGTGCACACAGCAGGCACCGAACAAACATTTTGGCAGTGGTGGTGAAGCTGCCTGCTGCCTGACACTGCACAGATAGGCGCTCTGGACTTGCCTCTGCTGAGGAATAACCGGARGAGTATCTGGATTCCAGCTCCCCATCACTAGGAGAAGAGGAAGACAGTCAGTTCAGGGGACATCTATGTGGCACAGCTGCAAATGGCGAGGAGAACATGCAATGAGGTCTGAAGGACTTATGAAGCAAAGACTGCACACCGGAGAACTCGAGCCCAGAGCCCCAGTGGGTACCAATGGCTCCCTCAGATGCTTCCAGCAGAAACAGCCATTCTCACTAGAAGTGCAAGCACCACAGGACAGAACTCTTCCTGCCATGCCATCCCTGGAAGGGACAGCACTCAAAAGAGAGCAGCTCTGGAGTGTATAGGAAGGGCCTTGGAGGAGATAAGCCGCAGGCAAGGGCACCAAGCAATCTGCTGTGCTACTGCAGTCACTGCTGACTATTTCCAAGGAAAGCACTCACCTGTCAGAGTCAAGGGACACCAGGTTTTCATCTGGACTCTGGCTAAGAGCAGTATAGCCCTTGTTAAACTTCACTGACCTGAGATGGGGCAGGGAAGAAAGCACAGACATTTTTCACAGGGAGGGCCAGAGCCCTGGTCCCTACTACGCAGAAAGAACTGATTGGATCATTCCAGACTTTCCTTTTACAGGATCACAGCCACCACGACCTGCTGCTCTATGCAGTTGGCTCCGGCTCCTCAGATTCTTTTCTGGCCCACTCTCCTACACTGAAAGCTCCCAGGAAAGGCACACCTCCCCATTTCGAGACCAGGTGAAGCAGCATCTCTCCAACTTAGCCAGAGGATCCCAGGCAAATCCTTTCACATTTTGAGTTTCAACATTCAGCTATAAAGAGCTATGTGAGGTCCTATTCAGCTCTAAGCATACCATTCTGCTTTTAAAAACTCCAAAACCACTGCATGGGTTCTTCACTCCTGGGACTCCAGCCACCATCTCGTCTTTTAATGAGTATCCTATCAATGCACTGCTGGAACTCCCCATTACAAAGTCTATTTTGCGATACTAGCACAGTCTTAGAGTAGTTCCAGTTCTCACTCTGCCTCCCCCCACCCCATCCCTCCTAGTTCCCATCCTTAAGGCGCCAGCAGATAAGCTAGCTAGCTCAACCTTAAACAGTGCCCTGGTTCCCAAGCAGGAAGGGATATGGCCTTATTTGAAAGCTGCTAACACAGAGGAAGTAAAGCCCACCGAGACCTTTTCCCTGAAGAATCGGGGCGGTTCGTCAGGGCACCCAGCATGCCCTTTCTCCGTAGAACGGCCTTGGCATGGTCCCGGTGCTTCTCTGGAAGTCAAAGGGTCTTAGGTCAGCCGGGTCTTCCCCATTCCGTTGCTTTYCGGGCTCTCGGGGACCGGAGAGGGCTGCACCTAAGCCCCTTCCCCTCTGGAGACAAGATCACGGGGCTCTAGGGACCAACCCCCGGCCACAGCAGCCCGCTCGGGCAGAGACCCTCATGCAGCCCACTGCACTCACTCAGTTTAGCCTGAATGGAAGGTGCGCGCGTCACCAAGTAGGGTCCCCGCTTCTCCATGGCGGGRGGCGGACGTTCCCCGAGCCGCAGGGCGGCGCCGCCRCTGTGTCCGGAGKGCAGCCCCGCAGCTCCTGCCACGGTGTCGGGAGCCACGCCAGGCTGGGGCCCCTGGGTGGCCATCCGCGCCGCATGCCCGCGGAGCTCCTCGGTCGCCATGACCGGCCCCGCCCCGCCCCGACAGTGGCCAGCCCGGCGCGGAGAACGAATGACAAGACGTACACTCCTTTAGAAAGATGGCGACGCGCAGGCGCGGGCTTCCCTAGACGCTTTCCGGCGGCCTGCTGCGGAGGGAGCATCAAGGTTCCGCCTTACGGGTCAGGAGCTGGCCAGCTCAGGTCCTGCCTTTCAGGTACTCTGAAACCCGAAGTCTGTCTGAGCCTGTCGATGTGCAGGATCTCAGTTAGGTCTATATTCGACGTAAAATGACATTTAGTAGGATAGCGGGGTGTGCCGACCCAAGTGCTTTCTGTATGCGTCGCGGGCCTCTTTCACCTCAGCCGAGCTCCTTTAAGGGTGATACAGGTGTGGTCGAGCTCATATGAAGGGGCTTCCGGGCTCTTCTCTAGAAAACAGGCCTGGGAGGGTCAGGATTTACCCATGGCATCCTACRCAAATCCCACCGGTTTTTGTTTGTTTGTTTTTTGCCTGCTCAAGACTTGGGCCACAGATGGCTCTCTTTAGGCATATTTCCACACTTAAATACAACCTTGGGGCTGGAAGTATATGCCCAGCGGTAAAGTCCTTGCCTGGCATGCAAAAGGTCACTCTCCATCTTTCTTTTGGAAGCTAGGCACGAGGGTGCACACCTGTGAGCCCGGGACTTGGGAGGTGGAGGCCGAGTTTATGACAAGCTTGAGCTATAAGCCCTAGTCTTTTGAGAAAAAAAAAAAAAAAAAGGAACGAAGGTCCTGCAGTAACAAAAATAAATTGGATTGGATGCTAGAAAGCAGGGTTAAAGTGCACTCTTGAGTCTGTGTGTGGCAGGGTACAAGGCTGTGTCAGACTCTTGACTCTGGCCCCCAAGGGATGTGCTTGTGTCTGGCTGGAAATAAGCTCCAGATCCTTGTAGAAACTGCCAGATTTCCTGAGGCTGTCCACAGCGAACATATTGTCGAAGGGTAGGTTAGTATTGTACAGCCTAAGCCCTCGGGGCAAACAAAATGCTGGAAAGGAGAAAAGGAAGCATCAGTTAGAGCTTTTGAAAAAAATCACATTTGCTGGAAGCTATGTCTTCTTGGTGAATTCCACTCCAAACTGTTAAGACTTGTTTTATTTTTAGGCAGAATCTCACTATGTAGCTCAGACTGGCCTTGAGCTCACAATCCCCCTGCTTTGGTTTCGCAGGTACTGGAATTGCAGGTTTACACGATTCCCCGCTGTTGGAACTGTTTACTTCCAGAAAGACACCACTCGCTTTATTGTTCAGTTGGGGAATACAGCTCAGTTGTCGAATGTTGCCTAATACACACGAAGTCCTGAGTTCGTTCCCAGAATAAATGAGACAATTTTGTTGGAGTAAGATCAGTATACACGGGGCTGGAGAGATGCCTCAGTGGTTAAGAGCACTGACTGCTCTTCCAAAGGTCCTGAGTTCAAATCCCAACAACCACATGGTGGCTCACAACCCTCCATAATGAGATCTGACGGCCTCTTCTGAGGACAGCTACAGTGAACTTA
>BDUI01006516.1:53368-64320 GCA_002335545.1 Apodemus speciosus
ACTCTGTAGACCAGGCTGGCCTCGAACTCAGAAATCCACCTGCCTCTGCCTCCCAAGTGCTGGGATTACAGGCGTGCGCCACCACGCCCGGCTGACAAAACTGATTAATGTGCAAGAGGTACTTACCAGTCTCCATTTTATTATTTAGCAAGGCATGACTATATTAAGCCTTTGTGCCAGGCAAGAGCTGTATTACCAAATGTAAACCTCAGAGCTACCAAAACAATATTTTAACTTTAGAAAGGTTTAAGATCAATTAGTATACAAGATCACACAGCTAAAAAGGAACAGACACCATCTGCAACCAATACTGCCCCTTGTGGAAGTATTTAGGTATAAAGGAGAACCACTTAAAAGCCTTTGTTTCTGAATTGCACACCAGGGGGCAAATAGAAAACCTCAGATAAACAAGAACGTTAGCCTACAGTTTGCTTAAATAACAATAAACCTTTGCCATTTTCCGAACCTCCTTTAAAAAAAAAAAGAAAGAAAGAAAGAAAAAAGAAAAAGAAAATTTCCCTGTTGCATAACAAACTCCCAAAGCTCAATGCTCCTCCCCCAAAAAAGAGAAATAAAAGAAAAAGCAGAAATTTTCCTTTAAAAAAAAATTTCTCAGTCAGGTGGTGGTCCACGCCTTTAATCCCAGTGCTTGGGAGGCAGAGGCAGACAGGTCTCTATGAGTTTGAAGCCAGCCTCGTCTACAGAGTGAGCTCCAGGACAGCCAGGGCTACACAGAGAAACTGTGCGTGTGTGTGTGTGTGTGTGTGTGTGTGTGTGTGTGTGTGCTCCTGTGTGCATGTGTGTATACATGTAATCTCAGTTAAGTGTGTGTGGTGCTACACCTATAATCCCAGGACCCAGAAGGCAGAGGCAGGAGGGCTACTACAAATTTGAGGCCAGCATGAATCACACAGTCAATTCCAGACAGTTACCCCAACTCAAAAGTCAAAAATAAAAAACCTTCTGAGATATTTATCTATTTGAAAAAAAAAAAAAAAAAAAAAAAAAGCATTTGTTGCCTTAGCAAATAAGACACAAAAAGCATCAGGATAACTCACATTTAACTAAGAAAGAGAAAATAGCTCCATCACTAATGAAAAGGTCAGTTTCCCTAGGTAGACATCAGTTTCTTTTGGAAATATGATCATCTTGGTTTCTCTTTTTGGTTTTATTTTTTTATGTATGTTTGCCTGCATGTGTGTACGCACATCTTATGGGGTGCATAAAAAGTCAGAAGAGGGTGTTGGATCCTCTGGATGTGGGTGCTGGGAATCAAACCTGGTCCTTTGCAAGGACAAGTACTCTTAACCTATGACCCCTACACTCCCTAGGTTTCCTAGATTCATTCCAAAGCTGAGTGTGGTGGCACACATCTGTAATCCTGGTTATTCTAGAGGCAGAGGCAGGAGGACAATCATGAGTCAACTACACAGCTGCTTTTGAGTCCAACCTTGACCAAGACCCTATCTAACCTTTTCCCACCAAAAAAAAAATCCTAAACTCCCTATATTTGACTCTTGTTACTAATACATTACAAAAGACAAATTAAATGACGCCAAAAAAATATTCTTTAGGTTCAAGTAATCAAGGAAACAATTTTGGAGTGTCTGAGGCCCTTCTTTGTGTGTGAGACAGGATCTTGCTTTGTAGCCATGGCTATAGACTGGAACACAAGAGATTCACCTGTTTGTTTGTTTGTTTGTTTTACCTCCCTGTGAGTGCTGGGACACCATACCTGTCTAAGTTATTTTTATATCTACACACATGAGCTAAATATCATAAAACACTACCATCACAGACCAGGATCCAAGCACAATTTAACTACTCTAATTAAAATACAATGCTTGTGCTGGGTATGGTGGCTCCCAACGTTAGTCCCTGCATTTGGGAGGCACGAGGAACACATTAAGTTCCTGGCTAGCCCTTTTAGTACTATTCTGAGTTCTAGTCCAGTCTGGGCCCTGTCTCTAAAATAAAATAATCCTATTTCTTTTAGGACGCCACTAGTCTGGTTTACAATGAGTTCCAGAACAGCCAGGCTACATAGCTGACACATACCAAAACCAAACAAAACCAAAAATAAGATAGATGTACAGATCCCAGCACTTGGGAGGCAGAGGCAGGCACATTTCTGAGTTCGAGGCCAGCCTGGTCTACAGAGTGAGTTCCAGGACAGCCAGGGCTACACAGAGAAACCCTGTCTTGGGGGAAAAAAAAGAAAGAAAAGAAAAGAAAAGACTGATGTACAGTACTACTAGTGGAGAAGGTCTGAGAACACACCAAGTGGCAGAGCAATTCTCGAGCAATGCAGGTCCCTTGGTTCCTCCTTAGCACTGGGGGTGGACAGTGATGAACACAAAATCTCCAGATCACACAGAAGGGGAAACAAGCAACAAAACGTAATACTTCATAATCCAGCACTGAGGCTTCTAATTTTGGGGTGGGGGTGGGGATCCACGAAGTTTCCCCATGTTTGTACACCCAGCATTCCCGGGTATTTGGTACCCAATTTTGTAAACCTTAATATTCTTACCATTAATATCTATCAACGTTYGGGCTCTCTTACAAACCGCAAGAAACCACCACACGTTTAAATTATCTATTTTAAACGCGGGACTAGAACGTGGCTTAACAGTCCTTAAACGTGGCCGTACCCAGCTATGAAGGGGACACACAAAATGCCAGCAGAGAATTGCCTGATTAGGACTAAAAGGGTATTGTGTCCCACTGGGGAATCGAATTGTGTTCTAGGAAACGCAGAGGCGGGCGGCGCGCCCGGAGGCTCAATGTCACCTTCGCCAAGACGCCGTAGGCCAGCGAGGGCCACTCCCGGTCAGGTGGCTGCGGGGTCAGCGCAGGGAACGGTCACGGCCCAGAGACTGAAAGGAAGTGCTGAGCCCTGTCCTCGGCGACCCCGGCAGGTCCACACACCTGACCGGTCGCGGATCCGGCTTCAGGAAGTGGCGGGAGGGAGGCCCGGGGGAGTCTCCCACATAGCTCCAGACGGCAGCGGATGCACTGCGGTCACCGGGCTCCACTGCCGGCTCGCAGGGCAAAGGCTAGGCCGCCAGGGAGCCTGCCCTCGAGTGGCGGCGGGAGCCCAGGTCACAGCAAGGACACGCGGGCGAGGGCTGTGGCGGGCGCGGGCCTTACCGGCGGCGGGGCTGGGAGCCGAGACGGGGTGCAGGAGGCCTCGGGCAGCCGCGRCTGCGGTACAGCGACGGAGGGCAGCGGCGAGCATGACGGCGACCACAGCGCACTGGCTGAGGCTGAAGAGAAGCCGGTGTGAGCTCGCGGGCGGTACAGCAGTTCGTGGGGGCCGGACTCACGCAGCGACGCACGCTGGGCGGAGCATAAGGCCGGCCCACTGCGGAGCTCGCGCCTACGGAAGCGGGTGGGGCACCATGCGGTCGCGGGCGGCTACGGCGGCCGTCGAGGACAAACCGCGCCTGCGCTGCGCCAGTACTGGTCCGATGACCCGGGTGACCGGAGTGAACATTCCTGCGTGAGAGGAAAGGCAGGGTGTGCGATGTACAATGTGGCTTTGGAATCGCCAACGGAGAAGACTATCATAATTTGGAATTGTGGCGATAATAACGACAAACTATAATAAGAATAACCGCTTTGCCCCACGTGTTGGTGTATGTATGCTATAATCCCAGCYCCCTACAGGCTAAGGATTAGGAGTTTCAGACTCTCCTGTGCAACCTGAGTCTCAGAAAAAAAATATTTTCATACTAGGAGTAGTGACGCAAGGCAATCTCAGCACTTTGGAGGCAGAGGCAGAAGGAAAGGGGATTCAAGGACAGCCTGGGTCACATGATCTCTCCCACCCCTTAAAGCTCAACTATTTAATTTTACACATAAGGAAACCGATTCAAATATTACGTTGTTTAGGGTCTAGGAAGATAGATGGTTTAGTGGATAAAGTGCTTTCTGTGGCTCAGTAGTTAATAGTTTATTTCAGCACTATCAGAGGACTCAAGTTTACTTCACATTAGGTGACTCCCAGCTGCCTGTAACTCCAGCTCCAAGGGGATCGGACACGCTCTTCTGGACACCACAGGTGCCCACGTGTTGTGCTAGATACTCACACACATACATATAAATAAACCTTACAAATGAAATGGATGCATGGATGAATAAGTAAATGAGAAAAAAATTGAAGAAATATAACTTGATTGAAGGAGTAGGAATCCATGAATTGGCTTGTCTAAATTCTTGACTTCTCTGCGCCAAGTGTGGGACACATGTTAGTTACTTTAATTTTATTTTTTGATACAAAGTGCGGTAGTTTGAATAAGACTGCCTCCCTGTACTGGCTGGTTTTGTGTGTCAATTTGACACAAGCTGGGGTTATCACAGAGAAAGGAGCTTCAGCTGGGAAAGTGCCTCCATGAGATTCAACTGTGGGGCATTTTCTCAATAAGTGATCAAGAGGGGAGGGCCTCTTATGGGTGGTGCCATCCCTGGNAAATAAATAAATAAATAAATAAATAAAGTCCTATCCATAGATGTTGCCACATACTATGGTACTAAGTAGGATTTCTACATAGGAATTTTGGAGGAACACTATTTAGCCCATAACATAATATTAATTTGTACTAATTCCTCCCCTTGGCATTGTATCAACATACCAGCTGAAAAAAATTTAATTACATTGATTTATAAAGGGGAGGRGTGTCACAGCATGCATGGAGGTCAAGGGACAACTTTCAGTCAGCCCTCTTCTTCCATGTGTTGAGGGTGGGTGGATGAGGGGTGGGGGTGGGGGTGGGGTGGGGCTGGCTGGAGGGGTGGGGGTAGGATCAAACTCAGATCATTAGACTAGAAACCAATCACCTTTTCCACTGAGTCCTCTTGCTGGCCCAAAGCTCTCCTCATCTGATGGACAGTTAAGTTATTTCCACTGTGGAGCTATTATGAATAGGGTGTTCTAAATACTGACGATCACGCTTTAATGTGTTCTGATCTATTTCAATTGAATATGTCAGCATAATTTTCATGGTAACATATCCTGAGAACTTTTAGCTTGAAAGCCAGAGGCAAGACAAGAATATATTATTGCTATCACTTAACATTGTTCTGAATGGTCCCACAGCACATTTGGAAGCAGTCATGTACACAGTTTTTGTGTGTGTAGGGACACACTTTCAGTTCTTCGGGACCTCCATGTGAAACATTGCATGAGCTGAGCAGCAAGCGTTTAGCTTTCTGAGGGACTGAAGGTCGAGCTATCCATGTAAGTATGTAGACACGCTCACGTGAAAGCCGGGCCTCTGTAGTGATGTGCGGTCTGAGCCAAGTTCTACCCCCTCAGCTTCCGCTCAGACACAGGACTTGGAGCACCTAGTTTTGTGGTTCTTTAGCACCCCCCCCACACACACACACACACAAGGTTTTTCTTCCCTCTCCTTGAGCTCAGAGCCCGTCTCTCCCAAAAATGACCTGTAGAGGGCAGCTCAAAGCTGTTCTGCCAAAATGAATTTCTCTCCGGAAATGTGTAACAAATCATAAGTGAGGGCAGGTGGTGTCTTCCGTGACAAGGCTGCTTGCCTAGCAGACATAAGGGCCTAGATCCAATCCTAGAACAGTAAACAAAATAAAACCGCCAAACCTACCACCACCACTACCACCAAAAGACTGAAAAAAACAAAACAAAACAAAATAAAACAAAGAGCTGGAAGCGAGGAGAAGGGATTTAACAAAATTATCGCTATAAATTGTGGGGTTTAAAAAATTACGTGTGTGTGTGTGTGTGTGTGTGTGTGTGTGTGTGTGTGTGTGTGTGTAGATAAGAGGCAACTTGTAGGAGGTGGCTTTTTCCCTCCACTATGTGGACTGCAGGGATTGAATTCTGGTTGTCAGCATGTGGCAAACAGCCAGGCGGTGGTGGCGCATGCCTTTAGTCCCAGCACTTGGGAGGCAGAGGCAGGCRGATTTCTGAGTTCGAGGCCAGCCTGGTCTACARAGTGAGTTCCAGGACAGCCAGGGCTACACAGAGAAACCCTGTCTTGAAAAAACCAAAACCAACCAACCAACCAAACAAACAAACAAAAAGCATGTGCAAACATCTTTACCTGATGCGCCATCTTGCTGGCCCCGTTTCCTTTGCTTTAAAAAACAGGGTGTTGCTCTGTTGCCTAGATTAGCTTTGAACTCCCAATCCTCCTGCTTTACAGTCTCTTTGGTGCTGAAATTGCAGGTGTATAGACAGGCATGTCCGATCCCTGACAGGAATACTTGTTTGAAGCTAGAGGACAATTTTATTAGGGGTTGAAAAGAAAAACTAGGGCTGAAGACATGGTTCTGCAGAGAAGAGAGCTGGCTGCTCTTGCAGAGAGCGAGTTTGGCTCCTTCGGATGGTTTACAACCACCTGCAGCTCCAGCTCCAGGGACTCGGTGCTGCCTTCTGGTCTCTGTAGGCACTGCGTATTGGTACACATGCATACATACTCAAATATATATATTTTAATGTTTAAAAGAAAAACTCAGGGCTGAAGAGATGGCTCAGTGTTTAAGGGCATTCATTGCTCTTACAGAAGACCTGGGTTCAGTTCCCAGCACCCATGACAGGCAGCTCACAAAACTATATGTGATTTCCAACTCCTGGGGATCTGATGCCCGTGGCCCCCTTGGGACCTGCCCTCACATTCCCATACATACCCACCCAATACATGTTTATATTTCAAATGTGAACTGCTACATTTGGTTGAAAGGTGATTGAATGCTATCTCTCTTGCCAGTGTAAACACAATTCGGTTATTCAGAGAATAATGAATCTCAATTAATCCTTAGCACCAACTGAGGCTTTTGTTAAAATGCATATTCCTAGGTTTCTCTGAGTAGACTTAGTTTTGTTGTTGTTGYTGTTGTTTCAGTTGTGGAAACCAAACCCAGGACCTCACCTCTAGGTGAGTACTTTGCTACTAAACTACACCTTAGCCCTAACCCTGAGAGAACTAAATTCTGATAGTTTGGATTTAACCCAGTCTTCTTGGATTTTTGAGCAATGCCTCCAATGATACTTATTATTTTAAAATTAAGCTGAGAATGGTGGGATATGCGTTTAATCCCAGCACTTGGGGGGCAGAGACAGGTGGATATCTGTGAATTCAAGGCCAGCCTGCTCTATATATTGAGTTCCAGGATAGCAATGGCTATATAGCAAGACATGTTTCAGTTTTTAAAATTACATCTATTTTGTATTGGGGTGTGCCTGGGCATGCTGTGGAGCGGATGGAGGTCAGAGCACAAACTCAGGTAATCAGTCCTCCCTTTCCACCATTAGACCAGGGATTGAACTGAGGTCATTAGGCTCAGATGATAATACCTCCTCCCCAATGAACTGTCTTGCCAAGTCCTCGGGCAAATTTCAAAAAGAGCCAAGATAGCCTAGTGTTATCACCTGCTTTCTTACCTCAATGATCTGAGATTTATTTTGCAGCTAAAAAGGCTCAGGCCCAGAGAAGAAGTAACTTGCTTCAAATCACAGGCTAAATTTCTCTAAAGTCTCTGATTGACGCACCAGAAATACCTGCTAACACAACCCAGAGAACAAACCCTCCGTGTAGGGATGGACATTTTGATAACAGATACCTTGAAGAATACTCTTCCTAGTTTTCACTAGAGGTCGTGAGGAAACATACTAGGTCCACTGCCTACAGCTTCAGTAACAAAATCCCCGATACTAAAATCTCAAAAACAGGTGTAGTGGGAAATGCCTTTAATCCCAGCACTAAGGAGGCAGAGGCAGGAGGATCTCTGCAAGTTTGAGGCCAGCCTGATCTACAGTAAGGCTGAAATCAGCACATGGTTTGTGTAGTCTGATTCTTTTTTTTTTTCTTTTTTCTTTTTTTGGTTTTTTCAAGACAGGGTTTCTCTGTGTAGCCCTGGCTGTCCTGGAACTCACTCTGTAGACCAGGCTGGCCTCGAACTCAGAAATCCTCCTGCCTCTGCCTCCCAAGTGCTGGGATTACAGGCGTGCGCCGCTACCGCCACCACCACCACCCGGCCTGATTCTTTAGGGAAGAATCTTGCCCATGTCTTTCTCAGCTTCTGTTCTTTGCTGGTGATCTTCTGAACTCCTTGACTTGTTGATAAATATAACTCACTGTAATCTCTGCCCCCATCTTCAGATTCTTTTTTCTTTCCTCTGAGTATCTATTTGTATATCTGTCCTTTTCAGGACCACAGTTTAAAGACATTATTATTATTATTATTATTATTATTATTATTATTATTATTATTATTATTATTTGGTTTTTTTGAGACAGGGTTTCTCTGTGTAGTCCTGGCTGTCCTGGAACTCACTCTGAAGACCAGGCTGGCCTCGAACTCAGAAATGCGCCTGCCTCTGCCTCCCAAGTGCTGGGATTAAAGGCGTGCACCGCCACCGCCCGGCAAGTCTTTATTATTTTTAATTATGTGCATCTGAGTAGGCATTTGTGCACATGAGTGTACCCTGGAAGGTCAGAGGTATTGGATCCCTCTAGAGCTGGAGTTACAGGCAGCTGTGGGCTGAACTTGGGTCCTTTGCAAGAGCAGTCCACACTCTTAACTGCTGAGCTATACTTCTCCAGCCCTAGGATTATGTTTTAGATGAAGAGCTTGCCCTATTTCAGTATGACTTTATTTTTAATAATTGATTAGTTAATTAATTAACTAACTGTTGTGCTTGGATAGGACCTGTCTTAGTAACTTTTCTACTGCTGTGAGGAGACCCAGTGGCTAAGGCAACTTATTAAAGAAAGCATTTGATTGGGGATTTGCTTACAGTTTCAGTGTGAGCTTATGACCATCGTGGCTGGGAGCATGGCCACAGGCAGGCAGGCAGGCAGGCATGGCCACAGGCAGGCATGGCCACAGGCAGGCAGGCAGGCATGGCCACAGGCAGGCAGGCAGGCATGGCCACAGGCAGGCAGGCAGGCAGGCATGGCCACAGGCAGGCAGGGAGCTTTGGCACTCTAGCACTAGCTGAGAGCTTACATTTGATCTACCACCTGAGGCCAGGGAGAGAGAAGAAAAGTAGTGGGCTTTTGAAAACTCAAAGCCCATCCCCAGTGACACACCTCCTCCAACAAGGCCACACCTCCTAATCCTTACCTAACAGTTCCACACACTGGAGACAAAGCATTCAAATATAGGAACCTATAGAGGCTATTCTCTTTCAAACCACCACAAGACCCAACATCTTGTACAATCTGGGCAGACTTCTACCACAGAGCAATATCCCTAAGTCAATTCTTTCTTTCTTTCTTTCTTTCTTTCTTTCTTTCTTTCTTTCTTTCTTTCTTTCTTTCTTTTTTTCCTTCTTTCTTTCCTGTCTTTCTACACTTGGCACGAAGCCTAGACAGGTTAGTGTTCTACCACTGAGTTATATAATCAGCCTTCTTTTTGCTTTTATTTTGAGACAAGTTCTCATTAAGTTGTCTTGGCTGACCTTGAACTCACTCTAGCACAGGCTAACCTTAACTTTGTGATGTCCTGCCTCAGGAGCTGCGGGGACACCAGACATGTACCACCAGTTGCATGTGGCTCCAGCACAATTCCTTAATTTACATCCTTAAAAACTTGTCTTACATTTACTTATTTAAAGGAGGACAGTTTCTCCTCCCACCATTTAGATATCAGGAGTCAAACTCAGGTAGCGAGGGATGGCAGCAAGGAATGACACAGAGCCATCCAAAACACCCTTAACATGAAAAGAATGAGTTTCTAGATTACCTCATAGTTACAGTTATCACGGGTTAGGCATTTACCATGTCTTTTGTTAAAGGGATGGCTCACTGGTTAAGAGAATTTGCTGCTCTAGTTGGAGGACCTCAGTTCAATTTCCAGCAGCCACATTGTGGTTCACAATGAACTAGAATCCCAGTTCCAGGGAATTTAATACCCTCTTCTGTCCTCCATGGGCACCAGACATATATACATGCACATTAAATAAATAATAAATAAATAAATACCAAACCCCATGTTTTTTGGAGGGATAGAAGTCTAACCACACACCTCTAATAACCTATTTTTCATAGTGACCCACCTTTCCTACTCTGCCTCCTGCCCCCACTTTCTTCAATGACCTGTTTGATACCTGTATGTATTCTCATGTTAAATAAAGGGGATTAGATTGTCCCTCTTTGATTAGAATAATGACAAAAACTGGGACAAGAAATGAGGTTAGGAAAATGGAGGGCAAAGGTCGAAGGTGCATGTGTATCTGGCATGTCTTCTCTAGACAGTGACTGCACTTTGGCAGCTCCTGAAGCTCATGCCACCTCCCCACCCCCCACTTGATCCTTAAAAGGTGTCACTCCTGGAATGTCAGAAAGGCAGGCCAGGACATGGCCCTGCTAGGATGAATGCTCAGAAGGCCTTCTGCTTGCTGCCTGGAATGGCAGTGATACTTAGCTGAGTAGCACTGAGATCTATCCTGTCTCCATTCCGCAACCCATTCCATTTCCACCTCGTCTCAGCTCTCCTCTCCCTGTAGCTTTCAAGGTCCAATTGCTCTTTTCAAYCCATTTTCCTTTGTTTGTTTGTTTTGTTTCTTGAGCCAAGGTATTTCTGTGTAGCACTGGCTGTCCTAGAACTCATTCTGTGAACCAGGCTGATCTGCCACTCACAGAGATCTGCCTGCTTCTGCCTCCCAAGTGCTGGGTTAGAGGTGGGAGTCACCACCGCTGGCCCAAAAGGATGTTTCTTTTCTCTTTTCAGATTTATTTATTTATTTTAAGTATATGAATACACTGTAGCTGTTTTCAGATACACCAGAAGAGGGAATTAGATCCCATTACAGTACATCTGTACATCTGTAATGGGATCTAATTCCCTCTTCTGGTGTATCTGAAAGTTCCACAAACTGGAGACAAAGCATTCAAATATAGGAACCTATAGAGGCTATTCTCTTTCAAACCACCACAAGACCCAACATCTTGTACAATCTGGGCAGACTT
>BDUI01006516.1:65770-77377 GCA_002335545.1 Apodemus speciosus
TGAGATGTCTTGCCCTCCCTCTTGTACCATCCTTCCAGGTACGCAATTCCTCGCAGGTTTGGGTGGTCTTGTGGTCTCAGCAGGTGCAAGAGTATATAGACTGTATGTAGGCTAATAGGAGGGGGAGTGCCACGTGTGCAGCTATGGGGAACCTATCATCCATGCTGGGGTGAGACTTTTCAGTGGTGCGTCTGCTTGGGGTCACCCACATTCCTATAAGTAACCCTTCACTCATGTTCTGTAAGTAAACCCAATAAACTAGTTGGTTCTTCAAGCTAGACTTGGGAGCAATYATCTCTGGGTTGCTGGTACCTTGTGTAGGGTGAGTGGATGCTTGTTCCTACCCACCAGGGCAAGTTTATGAAACTGGCCAATACAGGAAAGATGGAGGTCTCACAAGAGAGGTTCCCTCTTTCTCCCACCTCGCCACCAGTCCCTTCCTGAAGTGGACAACTGCCTCTGAGAGTGCTCCATCCACTCCTTCTCCTTAAGTCAGGGCTTCTCAAGTTCCCACTTCAGTCTCAGTGATGGGGAGGGAAAAGGTACAGGGGGGACATGTGCCCTTCCTTTAGAAACTGCCCAAGGGACAGCGGGGCCAGAGGGTCAGAAAGGCAGAGATGGGGTCCTCATGGATGTGAGTCTACTGATAAGTTAATCCCCCACGGAAAGCCTGGGCATCACACCTGCCGGCTCGGGTGGGAATACAGTAAAGAAAGCCATGCGGGGCTTGTTTTCTCTCAAGAGAGCAGGTTAGCTTTGAAGCTACAGGAGGCATGTCCTTTTCCCCCATCCTAGGACATGTTTCTAGGCTGGAAGGAGACTCACCTGGCCCATCAAAGGGCCTCCATAGCCTTGCCTTCCCGAGACAAAGTTTCCGAGCAGGCTCTGCTTGCGTAGTCTTGGAATCCGGGCAGTCACAGTCCCGAAAACTTATCTTTTCCTTTAGTTTCAGAAGCCCAGTAGTCCAGGGCGCCTCAGTTGTCTGGATAGTTTTACTGTTTCCTGAGACACTTAGTCCAGGCTGGCCAGTAATGACACTTTGTCCGGGCTGGCCCGTAGTGACACTTTGTAGTCACTACTGCTACATATGTAGCCAAAGATGATCTTTAATTTCTGATATTCCTGCTTCCACCTCTAGAGTTCAGGTATTGCAGGCATGTACTACCGTGACAAGTTTACATGGTTCTTGGAGTCAAAAAACGAGACTTTATACATGCTGGGCAAACGCTCTACCAGCCGAGTCACATCCCCAGGGAGTCTCCAGTCCTTCAGTGCTTCCTGCTCCACGTCAGGGAAACAAGCACGTCTAAATCCCCGGGCTCTCCCTAGAGGCTCCTCAAGAACAAGAAATAGAGCTGGACCAATCACACACCTGTAATCCCACCATCGGGAGGCTGGGGCAGGAGGATCAGTTCCTGCTCAGCCTTCACTACACGGCAAGACCTCCCCTAAAAATAAATAATTAAATCGGGAGGGGGTGGGAGGTGGAGGGCAATGAGTGACAGTCTGATGACAGGAGTCGGTGATGGGAAACACAAGCAGAGGTATTGGAAGGAGAGAAAAGGCTTCCCCAAGGCACCTCTCCATCAGCAGCAGAAACCCACGTCCTCACCAGTAGGATTTATCTCAAGGTTCTGCAAGCAAAGTGACTTACAAATGTATTCACTCCCATCTCCTTTCCAGAGGTGCTGCTGAGTTCCATGGGGCAGCGTCTGCTCTGAGGCTCCTCCTGAGCTGTACGCTGCACAGCTCCCCGACTCCCAGCACACAGCATACCCCCACCCCCTCCAGACTTGGACTTGGGCTGAGAGGCATCTGAGGCTGTTATCTCTCAGCGCACAGCTGTGCAGGGCTGGCGGCGGCAGCTTATCAGGGGGCCTGCAGTGATTCACCGCCCGGGCTTCTCTGCTGAATAGTAATTTCCAGCAGTGGATTTGTGCTGTCTCTCTCCTCCCCCTCTCCCAAGGGTGTGCTGTCCTTTTTTAGAGAGAGGGCAGTGAAGGGGAGCTCCTACTCATGGGGCTTCGTGCCCGCCTCTGGGTAAGAATGTCTACTGGGTGGAGAGGGCAAGGTTAGAACCTTAGCATGGTCGGTCAGCCTTGGCAGGCTGCCGCCTCCCGCCTCCAGCTCACCAACGCTCCCCCTCCTTCCCTCCCAGAGAAGCAGCAGTACTGCTTCCTCTCCCTTGTGGGGATACAACAGGGACACAGACCCCCGCCCCCCTCCACCACAAGTCTCTCTATCGACATTTTGACGCTGCCCAGTCTCTGTCTGACCTTGAAGACTCCAAAGGCTAACAGGGCTGAAGGCGAGCCTGCCATAGTGGCCTCTGCACAGGCGAGTGGGTGAGGAAAAAATAAAACTGGGGACGGAGCCATTTTCATGTTTATTTTATTGGAAGCAAGACTCCAGCAGGACTCGGGAGAGGAAGCATGGCAGATTTTTGTCCTGGGTCCCCTCTCTGCCACCATGCAAAAGGGTGTGGGGGGATACTAAAAGGGTATGTGTGGGCAGAATCAGGTCCGGACATTTTTCAACTTGGCCACCCTCAAGGGATCAGCTCCACAGGGGATCAGCTCCACAGCTCCTGCTCTCAGTTAACAGCAAGGATGATTTTTAAAGCCTCAACTGTCAGCATCCATGCATACTGGGTGCTTTTAACGTCTGGGTCCCCAAGAAAGCTCAAGAGTCCCACTACCCACCATGCTTCCTACAAAAGATGGCCTACAAAAGGTGCGGGTGGTGTTCTGTGGCTTCTGGCAACATGTCCCACAAAGTTTCCTTGAACTTCCAGGATCCTCTCTTCTCAAGCTCCCTCTCAGGTCGCCTTGGGATCCGCGCTGTCGTTCGGCGAACCGGTGTCCAGGAACATGGGCCCCTAAAAACCCAGGCATGAAAGGTACATGTGGATGTAGTGGTGACGAAGATACAAGATCCAGTCGGTCTATGTGGCTCGGAGGCGAGAATTCTCAGGCAGTCCGGTCCTCATTCTCAGCCTCTGGCTCAGGCTGAGACCGCTTAGCGGTGCCTTCTTCAGCAGCAGATTGGCCCAGGCTCCTCTTGGACGTCGACACCGTAGGAGGGGACGATGGACCAGGACTGAGGTTCGGAGGTTGGTAGCCAAGTTGTCGTGGATCCAGTGCGTCCTTTGAAAGTAGGATGGCAAGGCTCGGTACATTCTTAAGTACACTGAGACTGGCGGCCGGGTCGCTGGGCGTCTGACCCGGTGTGGGCCCAGGCGGGAGGCTCTGCCACACCTCGCGCACGCTCCGGTAACGCAGCCGCGTGACCTGGTGTAAGCCCGCCAGGCGGCGCTTGAGAATCTCGGCGCACGTGACGGTCTTGGTGGTGGCCCGGCCGCAGCCACTGAAGACGATGGCGCGCGTGGCTGGCTGCGCCATGCTGGCGGTGGCGAAGGCCAGCAGGTTGCGGATCTTGCTGCCCTCCTTGACCCGCATGTGTACAGCACCGGGTGCCAGATCTGCAAAAGGGCCAGAGCTCGGGCTGCCACCTTCATCACCGTCCCCCGCCGGCGCCTCCTCCGAGCGCACCTTACGGAAGTTCTCCATGCGCCGTCGTCGCTGGGATCGCAGGTTTTGCCATGGGGCCGCCTCAAGCCTGGGGCTGCATGGCCGCGGGTCGTGCCGGGCGAGGGCTGTCAGGGATTGGGATGCCGGCACCGAGTGAAAGCTGGAGGGTGGGCTGGGAACGCGCAGTGTTCAGCCCAGACTTCTACAGGGTAGTGCTGTTCTACTCTGCGCCCTCGGCGCCTTGTGCTCCGCGCCTTTAGTAGAAGCTCCGCCTGGGAGTCAGATAAGACCCGCCCCTTCGCCCAGGCCCCGCCCCAACTCTGCGTGACTTGTCCCAGCCCCGCCAGCCTTTGGGATCCAGCGCTGGTGCTCAGAGGCTGGGGTCGCAGAGCCAGGGGTGATTTGGGGGGCGAAGTTCCCCGAAGTCACCATCTGTTCTCCGTGAACCAAACCTTATGCAGGAACAACCTAAATAAAAGCTATGGTTGAGGTGCAAACGCCGATCCAAGCCTGATCCCTGAGCCCTGCGGGGTTCCAGCTCAAGGGCATCCCTAGACCCCTCCTAGGTAAGAGGTTTCCAAACCACCTTTTGGGACTTTGCTATTCCAGCCCTCCAGGGACTTCCTYCCCTTTCTGTCCCTATATTCTTGCGTCAAGGACAGCCAGTGCATGGTCAGCAGAGTGTGGGAGGCGTTGGCTGCGGCTGCACGCAGCGCTTTCCCTAGGCTGGGACCGCTACGTCGTGGCCTGATCTTTGAGTAGCTGCTTAAAGAGACTTAAGTTTCAGCCTTGTTCCTCTTGATCACACATACCTCCAGGCTCCCGGCACCTATACACCTCTGAAATGCAGGAAGTGCTGCGTTGGGCCAGCCTAAAGTGAGTGGGGAACAGGAGACCATTTCTTCCAAGGCATTAAATTCTTATATTTATGCCTGAAAGTCCTTTACTGAAGCTGCATGCATTTTTATGTACGTGACTCAGTCGGTGCTAACGCGGATTCCTGACTTCCAATTCCAGGTGGAATTCCTTGCCAGTCAGCCTTGGCCTCTAGAAATCCAGAGGATTGTTTTTGTTAAAAGGAGACTGAGAGAAGGCAGGTTTTAAGAGGTGGGAGGCAGGGTGGAGTGGCTTGGTGGAATGTTGAGGTGGGTGGTACGTGGAAACTCTGGAAACTCCACAGAATCGAAGGAGAGGCTCTGCCGCGCGAGGCAAGATAGGCAGTAGAAAGATGAGGTCTGCTGGAAGGAAGCCGGTTTTAATAAGGAATGACCCTGCCTAGCCTTGGCCTAGGACCATGCCTCAGTCTTCAATCTGACTTCCACTGGAGGCAGAGAGGGAGCCAGACAGGCTCCTATTAAAGCACAGGGAAGGAAGAAGCACTGAGGACTGTAAGGAACGGTGTTCTCCAAAGTATCAGCAAGATGGTGTCTGGATGAGCATAGACAGCTTCAGTCTAGGGGTAGAGCTGCCCGGCCCTCCTCTTCCTCTTTGCTATCTGTGACAATTCTCAGCCCCGAAGCTCAGAACACTGGGTTTATATCTCACCTCATCTTGGAGTGTGGCTGCAGCACCTGGCCCTTTTTTCCCCCCTCAAGTGTGAGTGACTGACTCCAGTCTCCTGCTCACACTCCCGGAGTGTGCCCTGAACTGGGACTCTGCCCTGAATCCAACTCTTGCAGGCTTCACAGGGAGGAGCAGGCTCTGGAGGCCCATCCTTGGGAAGACATCACGACTGCAGGGCACTCGGGCAAGTGGTGCAACTTAAAGTCGGCAGTTTCGGATTGGCCTGAGAAAAAGTTCCAGAAAGACTAGAGGCTATGTAGGAATGTGCTGGTCGGAAAAGAAGCGAGCTCTGCGTCCCCGGGAGTATGCAAGCCTGGGCTAACCAACTTGGAGAGCGTGTAGGCCGCACTCTATAATTTGGAAGACCTGGGGGCTGCGGGTTTGTTCCATAAGGAGGGGGTGGTTGTGCCTCTACTCGAGTTGGCCCTYAAGGACACCGCCACCCCCTCCCAGTAGCACTACCCTCTGCCAGAGTCTCCCCCATTCACTTTATTTTCGAGTCTGTGGAGGGAGAACGCAGAAAAGACCCAGTTCCCCGCCCGCGCGTCGCTTCCTTTCCTGCTCCCTCTGCAGCACTTAAAATGTAAATGCACATCGTGATTAGCCGCGGGGTCGCTAATTACAGCTGAAGCCATTCATTACGCTGTCAGCTCTCTCCGTTGCGCGCCGGCTGTGTGCTCCCTCCSGGTCGGGAGGGGTGGCAGCGGGGGAGGTGATGGGAGGGAAAGGATGCGGAGACTGCTCGGGGCTGGCAGCCTTAAAGCCCAGAACTGGCAGAGGGGCGGTGAGCCGAAGAAACCGGTTGGACCGTGAAGAAACCGTGGTGTCCGAGAGAGGAGAAACGCGGGAGGCTGGAAGGAAGGAGATTAAGTGAGAAGGATGAAGAGGAAGGGTATGTGAAATGCGATACCAGGATGGGAAGAAGGCCAAAAGCGAAATCCTGCGAAAAGAGTAGGAACCTTCCGAAAGGGGACAGATGACAGCGGGAGGAGAAAGAAGGTTCAACGCGGGGGGAAGTGGGTAAATAAAGGTACTGTCTTTGCTGCACACAACATCATGGTTAGAAAGGCAGCCAGGACGGTATGCTGAAAAAGCGGGTTGCCCGCCAAACCCTGCGGGTACGTTTGCATATGTAAATGTATTTTTAAATACTTACAAGAAAACTGCACGCTGGCATCTGTTACCTCTGCAACCACATCCAGATTTTGTTGCTCTCTTTAAGGACAGGATTACAAACTACGGATGGAAAATGAAGTGAGCGTAAGGTCTTGGAGAAGCCTGTATAATTGAGGTACTGACCCCGCAGTCCAAGCTTCATTAGCCTCTTTCTGCTTCTTGTGACCTTGGACAATTGACTTAACCCTTGTGCCTTGGTTTGTCACCTGTAAAAGAAGGGTAATTATAGTAACCTGCTCACCGTTCTCCTGAGTTCATGGGACACAGTAGCTGTTATTTCTTTTCATAAGTTGTGACTAAAATAAAAATCTTAAATTGCAAAAGGAGGAGTGAGAGGATCAGAAGTTCAAGGTCTTCCTTAGCAACATAGCAACATAGCTATCCTAGGCTACATGAGACATCATATTTTTAAAAAAAAATAAGTAAAGGCTGATGAGAGGGAACAAAGCTGGGAGGGGGGCGATGACTGGCAGAGAGGGAGAGAGGTGGGGAGAGCCTTAGATACGCATTTTAAGGAGAACCAGCCTGCGCTCTGCAAAGGCCCTTACCATCCTGGAGCCGGAAGGAAAGGAGACACTTAACATAGTGAAACAGGCAGGTAGATCTCTGTGATTTCAAGGCCAGCTTGATTGGTATAGAGTTCTAGATCAGCCAGGGCTAATCAATGAAACCCTGCCTCCAGAAAAAAAGAAGATGAAGAAAAGAAATATTTATTTTATTTCAAGAAAAGGTCTCATTTTGTAGTCCTCACTGGCCTGAAACTCAAAATCCTCCCTTTAGCCTCCAGATTGATTGCTGCGATTACCAGAATATACCGTCTGTAGCTCCTAAAACTCTTTTTCCACTTTTAACCACATGTGCAGGATTTGATTCTCTCCTCATGTCACGTGAATTACAAGGGATCGAACTCATCTAGATCAACAGGCTTGGTGGCAAGCCCTTTACCCACTGAGCCATTTCTTGGCCCCCAAGACTTAGATGACTTGAGCCACCCAGGAAAGGTATGGGTTGAGAACCAGGTATGGTAGTTCATGCCTGTAATTCTGGAGAGAAGGCAGAGGACCGGCAGTGGGAAGGCCAGGCTCGAAGTCTGGGATACATCAGACCCAGTCTCAAAACAGGCAAGAATGGGCGCTGGAGAGATGGCTCAATTAAGAGCACTTGCTGGTCTTCCCGGAAGATTTGAGTTTGGTTCCTACCAGCCACGTCAAGGGGCTCACACTACCTGTGACTCTAGCTAGCTCCTAGGATCTAAAGCCTCTGGCCTCTGTGAACACTTACATGCATGTGTGTGTGCACGCACATGCACACACACACANAAGGACACCGCCACCCCCTCCCAGTAGCACTACCCTCTGCCAGAGTCTCCCCCATTCACTTTATTTTCGAGTCTGTGGAGGGAGAACGCAGAAAAGACCCAGTTCCCCGCCCGCGCGTCGCTTCCTTTCCTGCTCCCTCTGCAGCACTTAAAATGTAAATGCACATCGTGATTAGCCGCGGGGTCGCTAATTACAGCTGAAGCCATTCATTACGCTGTCAGCTCTCTCCGTTGCGCGCCGGCTGTGTGCTCCCTCCSGGTCGGGAGGGGTGGCAGCGGGGGAGGTGATGGGAGGGAAAGGATGCGGAGACTGCTCGGGGCTGGCAGCCTTAAAGCCCAGAACTGGCAGAGGGGCGGTGAGCCGAAGAAACCGGTTGGACCGTGAAGAAACCGTGGTGTCCGAGAGAGGAGAAACGCGGGAGGCTGGAAGGAAGGAGATTAAGTGAGAAGGATGAAGAGGAAGGGTATGTGAAATGCGATACCAGGATGGGAAGAAGGCCAAAAGCGAAATCCTGCGAAAAGAGTAGGAACCTTCCGAAAGGGGACAGATGACAGCGGGAGGAGAAAGAAGGTTCAACGCGGGGGGAAGTGGGTAAATAAAGGTACTGTCTTTGCTGCACACAACATCATGGTTAGAAAGGCAGCCAGGACGGTATGCTGAAAAAGCGGGTTGCCCGCCAAACCCTGCGGGTACGTTTGCATATGTAAATGTATTTTTAAATACTTACAAGAAAACTGCACGCTGGCATCTGTTACCTCTGCAACCACATCCAGATTTTGTTGCTCTCTTTAAGGACAGGATTACAAACTACGGATGGAAAATGAAGTGAGCGTAAGGTCTTGGAGAAGCCTGTATAATTGAGGTACTGACCCCGCAGTCCAAGCTTCATTAGCCTCTTTCTGCTTCTTGTGACCTTGGACAATTGACTTAACCCTTGTGCCTTGGTTTGTCACCTGTAAAAGAAGGGTAATTATAGTAACCTGCTCACCGTTCTCCTGAGTTCATGGGACACAGTAGCTGTTATTTCTTTTCATAAGTTGTGACTAAAATAAAAATCTTAAATTGCAAAAGGAGGAGTGAGAGGATCAGAAGTTCAAGGTCTTCCTTAGCAACATAGCAACATAGCTATCCTAGGCTACATGAGACATCATATTTTTAAAAAAAAATAAGTAAAGGCTGATGAGAGGGAACAAAGCTGGGAGGGGGGCGATGACTGGCAGAGAGGGAGAGAGGTGGGGAGAGCCTTAGATACGCATTTTAAGGAGAACCAGCCTGCGCTCTGCAAAGGCCCTTACCATCCTGGAGCCGGAAGGAAAGGAGACACTTAACATAGTGAAACAGGCAGGTAGATCTCTGTGATTTCAAGGCCAGCTTGATTGGTATAGAGTTCTAGATCAGCCAGGGCTAATCAATGAAACCCTGCCTCCAGAAAAAAAGAAGATGAAGAAAAGAAATATTTATTTTATTTCAAGAAAAGGTCTCATTTTGTAGTCCTCACTGGCCTGAAACTCAAAATCCTCCCTTTAGCCTCCAGATTGATTGCTGCGATTACCAGAATATACCGTCTGTAGCTCCTAAAACTCTTTTTCCACTTTTAACCACATGTGCAGGATTTGATTCTCTCCTCATGTCACGTGAATTACAAGGGATCGAACTCATCTAGATCAACAGGCTTGGTGGCAAGCCCTTTACCCACTGAGCCATTTCTTGGCCCCCAAGACTTAGATGACTTGAGCCACCCAGGAAAGGTATGGGTTGAGAACCAGGTATGGTAGTTCATGCCTGTAATTCTGGAGAGAAGGCAGAGGACCGGCAGTGGGAAGGCCAGGCTCGAAGTCTGGGATACATCAGACCCAGTCTCAAAACAGGCAAGAATGGGCGCTGGAGAGATGGCTCAATTAAGAGCACTTGCTGGTCTTCCCGGAAGATTTGAGTTTGGTTCCTACCAGCCACGTCAAGGGGCTCACACTACCTGTGACTCTAGCTAGCTCCTAGGATCTAAAGCCTCTGGCCTCTGTGAACACTTACATGCATGTGTGTGTGCACGCACATGCACACACACACACATAACTAAAAATAAAAACAATTTTTGGAGACAGGATCTTTCTATGTAATTCTGCCTGTCCTGGAACTCCCTATGTAGATCAGGCTGGCCTTAATTCATAGAGGGCTCTGCCTCTGCTTCCTGAAGGCTAGGATTAAAGGCATGTGCCCCACACCCAGCTTTTTTTTTCTTTTTTTAAAGAAAGATATGGGTTGTCTTTGTGGAGAGAGAAGATTTTCATGGTGAATAAAGTGGACTGGGTATCTGCTATTGCATAAAAAAATTTGCCCTTAAATTTAACAGCTTAAAACCGTGTTGTACAATTTCTGAAAGTCATAAATCGAAGTCCAGCTTGAAAGGGTTAAACCTCCCCATCAGTATCTCGCCTGATGCTGCAGTCAGAGTGGAACACCAGCTCCAAAGCTTCTCTTCTGTATGTTGGTTAGAGGTCCCTATCCCTCCAGTGGCTCCCTCATGATGTATCAGAGATGATACACACACACACACACACACACACACACACACACACACACACGGAGGGGGGGAGGGCCGGGGAAGCAGTGTCTATTTGTTAGTTATGGGGCACCTTAGTCCACATTTACGAGAATTAGCTCCCTTCTTGAAGGGAAAGGGCAAAGAATTTGTGACTATTCCAAAGTACCAACAGGTCTAAATGTCCGAGGGGCAGATTTAAGAGGGGAGGAAAGCAGGAATTAGTGCACAGAAGCAAAGGCCTGAACGGCACCAGCCCTGAATCAGGAGGGAGGGCTGAATTTGCTTCCTGACATACAGAGATTATTTTCATGGATACGAAAGTGGTGGATTTTGCTGGGCTCTCCTGGGGGCTCAGTAGGATTACAGATACGAGAGTTCTATCGATTTACTGGTGCCATAATGATGGCTAGAGATAGAGGTGGCCTAGGAGAGGGCAGGAGGCTCTGTCTTATTGGAGTCCAGGCTTCCGCTCGGCCAGGACTACAGTCTCAGGCCTAGAGACAGTGCGGGATTCCATCTCTCTGTCCTAGCTCGTTCTATGCCTCAGCTTTTCTTCCCTCTGAGCATCCGTCCTCTTCTTCCCTTAAGCCATCCGGGACGGGACACAGGCACCAGCCAGAACTCACCTTCAAATTGTTTTCCTTGTCTGCTGTCTCTGGTCCTTAAATGTGGGTGTGCCTAAGGCGAATGAATGGAGGTCTGTGGGAGGCAGAAGGGAGAGGCGAAAGCAGCCACGTGACCTCTTTAATCTCCCGAGTGGTTTGGGGCTGCCGGTCCCTCCCTGGTCTTTCCAGACTCAGGAGGCAGGTACATTAATGAGCCATTCACCTGACTAAAGTTAAGAGTCCCCAGAGGAGAGGCTGGGCTTCTTCAGTTCACTGTGCCGCTGAGATTGATCTTGAACTTCTCATCCTCCTGCCTCCACTTCCTGAGTGCTGGGATTAGGCTTGCTAATGGGTGTTGGTGATGTGGCCTGGGTTTTGTGCATGCCAAACAAGCAGTCTACCAGCTGGGCTACATGTCCTGCTTGTTGTAGCTCTGGCTGGCCTGGAGTTCACGGTGTAGAACATACTAGCCTTGAATGTTCGGGCATCATTCTGCCTCTCCCTCCAGAACGCTGGTGTTGCACGGATGTGTCCCACACTAGCCTTGCTTCCTAGCTTTGGAGCTTGGCCCTCTGAAGAGAATCATACTCCCACCTCCAAGGTAGAAATGGAAAACAACAGAATCGGAATTTCTGAAAACCTTGGAGGAAAGGTATGGAGCTAATAGGTGAGAGTTTTCCTTTCTGTTGCTGTGATAAAATGTTGTGACACTGCCGGGCGGTGGTGGCGCACACCTTTAATCCCAGCACTTGGGAGGCAGAGGCAGGTGGATTTCTGAGTTCAAGGCTAGCCTGGTCTACAGAGTGAGTTCCAGGACAGCCAGGGCTACATAGGGAAACCCTGTCTCAGAAAAAAAAAACAAAACAAAACCGAAA
>BDUI01006519.1:0-20312 GCA_002335545.1 Apodemus speciosus
CACACACACACACACACACACACTTCTTAGTATCTTGTGACTATTGTGTTGTTACAGCTTTCAGCACACTTATACTTGGTGGTGCAGAGCTTGTGATGGATGCAGGAATATGATTTTCCACACTTTTACCAAACCTAGAGTTGATGTAAAATTATTCTTCTATCCTGAAATGATCTGGGGGTTTCTAAATGTAATTTAAGCCAGCAAAGACTCAACTTTTAACAATAGGTATTTCTGATAGAAAAACAATCATATAGGGCTACTGTAATTGTTCATGTGGAAATGAATAATATCTCAAATAGTCATTTATTTTTATCCTGGGGCAGAAAACAAATTATGAGCTAATATTATTTATATAAGTTAACAATTTTTAAGAATTCAAAAAAGAGCAAAGTACATAATTACCAATCTCAAATAACTCAAATAGACTCAAACTTAAACTTTTGGTTTTTATCAATTACTGCTAAACAGCCTGTTTATATTAGATATATCATTAATGTTTTAAATTAATTTGTTTTTCCAGCTTTAAAATGAGTTGTTTAAAAATGCATTTTAGTTATAAACTAATATATTTCAGTGTGAGCTTTAATAACCCCCAGGGAGAGTCTTCAGCAGAGCTTTCTGATTGTYGAGCTATGCTGCCTAATATGAGCAGTATCCATAGGCAACYGGATACAAACTCAATTCTTTAATTTTTACTGTTTTAAGTGCTGACCAGAAAGCTGGCTCCAGGTTATACTGTACTAAACAATATAGACTATTTCAATCATGRTAGAAAAATGCTATCTGGCCAGATGTTATGATGCATACCTATAAATCTAGCAGGAGGGAGTTGGAGACAGACTGAGCTCAAGGTTCTGTCTTACTGGATCACACTGCTGTAGGGCACATAGTCTAGAGCTGTCCCTCATTGCTGGGCTGACAGTTAAGCCAGGATCTTCCTCATGCCAAGTTTTCTATCATTGTGCCCCATCACAGAACTTAACTGATCAGCATTTTATTTTAAAATAAAAATGTATTTGTTGCCAGACCAGATTAGACATTTCATGTGAAAATCCACATTACTATTCATTAAAAAAAAATCATAAAATCATGGACTCATGAAGTCTGACTTTATATAGATCACTTTTTTGTTTTCTTTTCTGCCCTCCCACCCCCATCCCCCAGGCAGGGTTTCTCAGAGATCTGCTTGCCTCCATCCTCTGAGTGCTGGGCTTAAAGTTGTGTGCCACCACGACTGGCTGCATAGATCATTTTTTTAAAGGATTCACAACAGACTGGAGTGTGTATTCTCAGGTGAGCAAAATACCTATCACTGAGTGAAAAAGATCTGTAATTTGATTTTGTGGTGTCATGATTTCAGTGGACTATAATTTCTTTGGATCATAGCTTATCTCTGTAGAATTCATTTTACTATACRGAACAGTTGCTATATTTTTAAATTTATTTATGTTTACCAGTTAATACTCAGAGTGAAAAAATATGCTACAAGGAAAAAATTTTCAATTTCTGATACAAAGTTACTTTTGTATCAAATATCTGTACTCCATATTCTTTTATTCCCTGCATCCTGCATGACTTTATAATGTTTTCCTGATGATTGGACCTTTTCATTTTATCAGCATTCTGAGAATCCTTTATTCTATATAAAAGACCTGTATTGTTCTTTTAAATATCCAAATGGCCCATGAACAACATTCTATTGACAGCTACTGACACTGCTGGGCTTTTATGGGAGGCATTTGCATAAATCTATAATTCCGTTTTCTACTTCCACTAGATTCACATTTGGCATCTGCATGTATTCAGGGCTAACCATTTAGGTACTGTACAACTAATTAGTGTGCTCTTCCCTGGGGAGGACCACACACTCCAAGTTTTCTTCAAGTAACTATAGGCCTATCTGGGGTTGAGGGCTCATGGGTCTTTATATACCAGTTTAGCATGTCATTTTGATCATAATTTTACTTTATTAGTCTGATCTAATAGTCCTACATTGTAGTGTTACATGTGACGTTCTAAAGATTTGTGTCATATTACTGCAAATACAATAAATGAGAACATACAGCCCATACGTTTTTGCTTTGTTTTGGTTTTTGATAGGGTTTCTCTTTGCAGCTCTGGCTGTCCTGGAACGTGTTCTGAAGACTAGGCTGGCTTCAAACTCAGAAAATCACCTCCTTCTGTTTCCCCGAGTTCTGGGATTAAAGGTGCATCACCAACATGTGGATAGTGTTTGCACATTTTTTTTAAAAGACTACTAAATAAATAATTTATTTAAATTATATATAAATTGAATGACTAGAATAGTAGCCCTTTTTATTAGTTGTAGGTTCCATATCCTTAGATTCAAGGTATGGAAAAATATACATGAAAAATTATATCAAACATGTACAGATATGTTTCTTGTCATTATTCCTTAACAATAGTTTAACAACTATTTACAAAGAATTATGATTTCTAAGTTATTCAGAGAAATACTTATTTTAGGAAGGAAATAGATATATGTAGGTTATGCAAATATTATACCACCTTATGAGATATGAGCAAGTAGGAAGTGTTATATATTTGTTGAGTCCTACAACAAACCTCTCATAACAAGAAATAACTCAAGCCGGGCGTGGTGGCGCATGCCTGTAATCCCAGCACTTGGGAGGCAGAGGCAGGCGGATTTCTGAGTTCGAGGCCAGCCTGGTCTACAGAGTGAGTTCCAGGACAGCCAGGACTACACAGAGAAACCCTGTCTCGAGAAAAAACAAAAACAAACAAACAAAAAAAAAAACAAGAAATAACTCCTTCTCTCCCTTTTGCTTTATATCTCTCTAGATATAAAGAAACATACACACATATAACTTTATGAATGGCTAATATACTATGCAACATATTAGGCAGTACTTATTATATAAAGGACTAAAATAAAATATTAAAAAATTCTCAGCCCCTAAAGTTCAAAATTTATGAAGATTACTCTTCTTAGTAGGCATATTATTTTGGAGAATAAAAATTATTCTTAAAAATTTCTTAAATATCCTACAAGTATTGTTATACTACAACTTAAAAATTATTATATATTATCAAACACATTTTCAAACAGTGATGATTATTCTCTATTTATAGAAATCACTACAGTTTATTTGGAATGTAGACCCTAATGCTAATAAAAGATCAGTTAAATTATTTATCACCCATCTGTGGTTTCTACCAAGTAGATTATAACTGTGTAGAGGAGTGAATCAATTCGTAGATGATACAGATTTTAATTAGTTATCATGCCTTCTTTGTTCAGAAAGGTATATAAACTTCATGTTCCATTTTGTATTATGTAATGGTTTAAGAAATCTAGCAGGTTTAATATTTGTGTGAAAATAATAAGAACAGGCTGAGCCTCTGAGAAAATTGAACATTTCTTTCTTCAAAGAGGATTTTAAACGTATCAGAAAAGAGAAATGTGAAATGACATGTATGTAACAGGATTTCACTTGCCTTTAATTCTAGTAATAAGCAGTAAAACATAAGATTTTTTAAGTATAATAATTATGCCTTTGCACTAAAAAAATAAAACTAGCATCAAATTTTTAAATAAATATTTTTATATTGGAACAAATGGAACTGAGTGGACCTGACAAAGTTTGTTCCAATAAATACTAAGTAGGAAGTGCTTTTTCAACAGAATTGGGTATATCAATTGGCTATGCAAAGAACCCAATATGCAAAGTATGTTTTAAAGTCTACCAATTCCTGGGAAATTGGAGAGGAAAAATTCATTCACTTACACATCATAAGTCTATGTGCTTAATAGAGAAAGAAAGAAAACATAGCATCAGTACTATACTACTTTCTGGTGCTATGCAGGAAAGGCATCTAATGGCATAGGAAAAGGGATGTAGAAGAATTGAAAAGGAGGAACTGAAACTCCTTTGTCACATGTAGTCCCTCCTGTTTGTCATGGGAGCTATACCCAGAAAGATGTAAATAGGAATGTRAGCCTGAGAACACTCAGGACAAGACTTAGAAGAAATGACTCAATAGTTAAAAGTACATACTGCTCTTGCAAAGGATCAGAGTGTAGTTTTTAGCATCCCTGCCAGGTATCTTATAACACTTATAAACTCCAGCTCCAGCAGATTTAATGCCCTCTTCTGGCCTCTGTGGGCACCTATACACACATTCTTGAGAGACATATACTCCTACACATAAATAAAAATGAAAATAGCCTTAAACAAGCAGAACTAGCAGCTGTTATTTTTTTAAATTAAAAATGAGTCTTGAAGCTACAGAATTAGATAAGAGTTTGTAGGGAAAATAGATGAAATTAAAAGGTGATTGAAGTTCTAGTTTTAGAAGAGAAAATTTCAGGGATCCATTTGGAGTAATAGGAAAAGCTGAGCCAATAAGATGACTCAGAGAAGAAAGGGATTTGCCACCAAACCTGCTGACCTAAATTTGATCCCAAGGCCCACATAGCAGAAGGAGTGAACTACTCCTGCAAGCGGGCCTCCTACCACCCACACACGGTAGCACAAGTGTACTGATAAACATACACATAATTAGTTTATTTTTTTCAAAATAGGAAAAATTGCTTTACTCCAACTTATTCTCTCTTCATTTATTTACTGAATCTACAAGAGAAAAACAGTACAGAGAAAAAGGCTAACTGCTCAGTTAGTAAAGGTGACTGGCAGGAAACAATATAATCTCTAAGGAGACCAAGTGTTACCAAGGAAGGGTGTGATGAACAAAGTCCAATACTTTAGGGTTGAAGCAGTCTAAGGTGGTGCCCTTGCCTCTGGCCCCATCACAGCTGGGGATGCAGCTTAGAATACAGTGCTTGCCTCGTATGCTCAAGGCGCTTGTTTAGTCCCCATCACCATACAAAAATAAAGTCTAAGAGCAGGAGAAGGAAAGGAAAGGGTATAGTGGGCAGCTTGGGATTGGTTTTTAAGGTTACTTTTGTATTGTATAATATCCAAAGTCTCTTATTTTTATCTCCCTATCTTACTTTTCAGGAATTCTAAGTGTACCTATAAATACACACACACAAACAGAAACACAGACAGAGACACAGGCAGGCAGGCAGGCACGCACGCGCGCGCGCRCACACACACACACACACACTTTATCTGACAACTATAAAAGTGTAGCTATTGMTATGATGGAAATAAGATGAAAATATTTTCATGAACATAACTGAATGTGAAAGTACTGTGTGGATTGTTTTATTGCACTAGTTTCTTGAAAGTAAAAGTGCAACCCATATACAGGAAATTCAAAGTATGACACAATGATGTCAGAAACAAATAAACACTATGGAAAAGAAATTTTACGGCCTAAACGAGCCATGTCATATAAAGATGCTTATGTTTAAATAAAAGAAACATAAGTATATAAATAACTAAATTCCTAAGAAATCACATATTCTGTATAAGACATAGCCTATCTTTAATGAACTCAAAGACATGGAAAGCTTGACATGTAAAATGTGGCTATTATTAAGTTTAAGAGGAATGTGTTGATTAGTAGAACTTTCAAACAACCAATCAAATCCATCATTAAATTTTTTAATTAATTAATTAATTTTTTTTTCCGAGACAGGGTTTCTCTGTGTAGCCCTGGCTGTCCTGGAACTCACTTTCTAGACCAGGCTGGCCTCGAACTCAGAAATCTGCCTGCCTCTGCCTCCCAAGTGCTGGGATTAAAGGCRTATGCCACCACTGTCCAGCTAAATTTTTTTTTTAATTTTTGAGGGACCATATGCCATACCAGAATAATAGTTAAGTGGTTGCTAGGGATGCATGGAATAAAAAGTAAAACAGGAAAAACAGTGTGATGATATTTTCATTTTATTAAACATCTACCAATATGACTCAGCTAATATATACATATTTTGTCTAATTTAGGCAAGCTTAATACTTTAGGTGATCAGAGAATGTGAACCTAAAATCTAAAATATAATTTAGTTTATATGTTAACATTTGATAAGGCTATTTGTAACTACAGGATTATCTTTATGTATATAAAAAACCTAAATACATGCATATCTGCATATACATATATACACATTATTTTAAAATATAATCTAAAAAATAAAAAAGTAAAAAAGAAAAACAAAACAAACAAACAAACAAACTGACTAAGGGTTAGGAATATCGCTCATTGGTAGACTACCTGCCTAGTACAGAAAGGGCCTTGGGCTTGTATCCTAGCACTATAAAGATAAACAATAGTGAAACCATAGTTGAAATTCACACTATACATAGGTACTAACTACTTTACTTCTTTACATAAGCACCAACACCACTAAATACTTAGAGAAACTTAGATAACTAAACTTAATTTTATTAATAACTCATTCATTCAAGAAGTATTTTCTCAGAAGAGGCTTTAATTAGGGAGGAGGGAGAAACTCTAATACAGAAGAAGAAGGGGAGGCAAAATGACAGTAAATGTGTCAGAAAAAAATCACAAGGAATCATAGATATGTAAGTTTATACATGATCCTTGTGTCTGTGTATAGATATACATACACAGTTTAAATGAACTTCTCATCTGGACTGACAGTGCTCTCCGTAAGTCACAGACTAACAGGACCCATAACAGGAGATATGGTAAGTCCTCTTTGGGTTGTTAGTCAGCGCTATCTAAGAGAATCCCAAAACACTGCCTATTGCTGTTGTCCATGGTTGTGTTGCCTCCAAAAGGTTCAAGTATATCCCTATTGCAGAGAACACAATGTGCTTTGGACACAAGACCCAGAGGATCTGAGCTGGTGCTAACCGAAAGCCTCCTGACTGAGGACCGGCATTGATGGTACTAGAATTAAGGGTCCCACTTTTTGCTTCTTTGCCTGGCTACTGTGTTAGGACTGTGCCTCACTTTCCTATGCAGAACTCTGAAAGCTCAAGTTGCTTCAGCCTTCATGCCTTTCCTACCGTGAAGGACTGAAATCGGAAACAGTGAATCAAGCCTTCCCTCTCAAGTAGTTCTGCCACTGAAATTAGAAAAGTAACTAACGGGCAAAAAAGGCTAATGTTCAATCTTATTTGGTGACATTATTTATCATTAACATGACCCTAAAAATTCTAAGTTAGAAATATAATAAATAAGTTCAAATAGAGTATTAAAGTTTTGCTTTACACTTCAATAAGATGATCAATATAAACCTGTTGTTCATAGTAAGTGGCAAAGTATCAATACTACTGCTGTCAATATCTGGAATATTTAGGAATGATCAATTAAGGAAAACTTCAGAAAACAAAAGCTTCATCAACATCTTAGTTGTTACTCTAAAGACACATGTATTTCCTGTCTTTAAAAACACATTTATTTTCTATCATCTAAAAGTATGGTTATTTTTTCAAAAGTGGCAAACTAATTAGCTTAGCAGAGTTAATGCCATTAAAAGGTATTATTTTCCTGTCCTTGTTTTGGGTAAACCATACTGGAAATTTCTAAAATGTTTCTATTGAACGAAAAGAATAAAACAACAACAACAATAATAAAATCCTAAGTAAATTCAGAAAATAGTGATGTATTACACAAAGAAAGGAATTACCAAAGATAAGGCCTGATACTAGGCAAAAGTGCTACACTAATAAGACTCTTTCATTTAAAATCGTCACAATTTTCAAAAGATTTTGAAGAAAACTAAGAAATTCCCAAACTGAGAGGTCACTAAATATCCAGCAACACTCACCCAACTATTGGTAGGAGACCTCTTGGAGACCCAGATGCTTGAATCAGCTGAAATAGTACCAAGTTTTTTTTACTGAAAAAAACTTTAAAAAAGCAATGGAGAATAGGCTAACTCCTTATTATATATATATATAAAAAAAACCCTGAGAGTTATTCATATTGACAATTTTACTTACTATCAGTATAAATGTCTCAAAGAAAGATTAAGGAATAGTGAATTCCAAAGAAAACAAAATTATACTGCATGCATGTCAATTTTAATTCTTAGTGATACAGGTCTAGCATTTAAGAATTGTAAACACACTAGCAAAATAACTTTTCTAAATTAACATGTTATAAATCTTAAAAGAAAATAAGATTTTGTAACAGTAGCTTCCTAAAAACTGTAAAGAAATATACTTTTTAAAGATAATACAAATTCTCCAACACTATTTCAGTAACACATAGGGAAAGGCTTTTGCTTTATTTTTAGTTACTTCGATTTTTTTTTTAAATGTAGTTCTTTAGGTCTTATAATTATACTAGTGATTTTTGTAATAAGGATTCTCATAATTGAACCCAAAGAACTTCAAAAATTAATAACTAAATGAAAGATTCAAAAGTGAATAGTACTTTTAATATCACTGTTTAATATTGTTAAAATATGAAGTTATCGATTTAGCAGAAAATATATGCTAGAACCTAATTTTAAGGAGCAGTGGAACAGAATTAATACCAAGCTAAGAAGAATACAGAAGTGCTTTCTCAATCTCTACAAGGTGAAGATAAAGAAGGTACCCACACTCCACCCAAATGCGTGTATGTTCCTTCCTCCAAACATCCATATGGGGCTTAAGGACAGACAACCTACAGCCATGGGAATGGTTAGGGACAAAGCTAGAAGACCATAATCTTCCCAAGCAGTTTAAATATAAAAACAACCTTTCCTTATAGACAGATAACAAGTAGAGGAATAAGTGAAACAAGACCCATTTGGTTGAAAGATGCCAGAGAGAGACAAATACAGAACAGACTTTTTAAAGTCAGGCATGCATACTCACGCTGACAAACACTTAAGCAGTATACTAGCTGGGAGATGATGTAAGAGACATTATTAGGGATAGGCCTGCAATATAACATATCTATAGCTTCTTTATCATCCAGCGCTTTTTGAAGACTTGAGAATAGCAACAAAATAATGAAAGTGAGAAGCAGAAATATTTTAAGAGGTGCCCATGCAGGAGAAGTTTGAGAACAGGAGGCTGAAAACAAAACAGATAGCACTGGAGAGCAGATAGTCTTAGTGGCTCTAGTAAGACAAAGAAGTAGTTAACAATAAAGTAGGGACTGACACATAGAAAAAATATCTCCCATGAGAAAAATCTAAACATTGCAAACTTTAAATGACAAAGCATGCCAGTATTACCTTTCTTTCGAAAGAGTGCATTTAAGTAATTTTCTGCTTGGCATTCAATCTTATCAGTGTGGGACTGGCCCTGAGATGATAGCTCCTCTGTTGGCGTTGACTGTGAAGAATCAAGAGATGGTATACAATCCTAAAATTATAAGAAAGTAACATACCTAATTACTTTTCATTTAAACCTGAGCTCCAATTAATATGTGAAAAAAATTCTTTTTTTGTTTTTTTGTTTTTTTTTTTTTCAAGACAGGGTTTCTCTGTGTAGTCCTGGCTGTCCTAGAGCTCACTCTGTAGACCAGGCTGGCCTTGAACTCAGAAATCCGCTTGCCTCTGCCTCCCAAGTGCTGGGATTAAAGGCGTGCACCACCACGCCCGGCTGTGAAAATTGTTTTAATTTCAGATGCTCTGCCTTTCATAAAATCTCAAATTATATCAAAAGAATATAAAATCTGTGGTAAAATTCAGGGGGAAAATGTACTTCTAATAGAGGACCAAAATAACCTTATTCCTTACCAAAATTGTGATAAAATATGTGTGTGTCTGGGGTTGGGAGTAAGGGTGAGCAAGCAATGCTGAAAAGTTTACTATATGCATGCCAGTGAAATGTAGTGAAGCAGACGGGCTTAAAAGATTTTCAAATTCTTCTCAGCTCTGCTCATCATAACAGATAAGGAATCAGGATTTCTAACCACACAGGAAGTGCTAGTTACACACATCTATGTCCTTTAAGACAGTAGGCACATATTTCATCATTAACACAGGAAATATTTCTGATAGCCAAAGACTTTAAAAGTAGTGGAATGGTTATAAACATATAGATAGTAGCATATTATCCCTTTACTATCAACTGCTAAAAAACAAGATTGCAGAGTGTTCTTATATAGGCTAGGTCTCCAAGCTCACCCTTGGATATCTAAATACCAACCTAACCTCGTGAATCTGAAAGTAGTAAAAAATAAATATAGAAGAAAACCAAACCAAACAAAAACAAACAAACAGGAAAGATAGAAGAGAAGAAAAAGAAAAAAAATGAGTGTTTTTTTTAAACTAAACTAAATGTTGGACGTATTTTTTTTTCATTCAACAAAATAAAGTATTTAAAGTTTCACTGAGTCACAAATTATCAGAACAAGTTAAAAAAAAAAAGAACTGTGTTACAACTGTGTGATTATTTTAAAAATAACTTCATGGCACTAAAACTTACACTGACTGCTTCTCTCTGTAGGTTACAAAATGAACATTTTTCATCCATAGACCAGTCAGTCAGCTCTTCTGGTTCACAGTCTTTAAAAGAAGGAAAATATTCATTAAATATACTAATTTTATTAAAATCAGCAAAATCACCATCTTCCACAGCAATGGAAAAGGAAAAAAGGAAAAAATAAAAATAAAACCTAACTACTAACAATAATGGGAGAAAGTCTACATTTCAAATTAATCTCTTGATATCTAGAAAAATAAGACAGAATAGGCCATACAGAGACAAAATACCAAGAATAATGAGCTGGTTATTGATTAATAATTTTCTAACAATATAGTTTTAAGTATCATCTAATCACTTCAAATATTTAATAATTCCTATTTATTAAATTTCTTTTTATTTTCATTATGACAGTGAGACCAAAGGGTTAGATAAGAAAAGAAAGGAATAAATTTTGCACAATATGAAAGAAAATATAATATAGAGAAAGAGAAGAAAGCACCAAAGGTGTTGAGAATACCCAGGCTTGGGAAAATATAATTATGTCTACAAAAACAAGGAACAATCCAATTTGTAGACCAAAAATAAGGTCAGACTTTTTCATTTCCAAAAGCGTGGTTATAAAAGAAAAAGATGGAGTAAAGACATAGGTTATGTCATACAATACAAACCATGTACAGACGAGTGCTGCTTTCAGCCCTGGTCAGAGAAACTCCTGTTTAGTGTTGACAGCTAACACACAGACTCAGTATTGTCAAAAAGTGCTGAGAACAAATGACTGTTGAATGCTCAGCCCTATGGGACATCTCTATCACATTTTACTCTCTGAGACTTAGAAAGCATCTTGGAAGAAGGAACAATTTAAGAGCTGGGGCATGGAGAGAAGTGTCATCTTCTGAACCTGATAGAGCTATTGGGCCTATGAACTCAGACGCAGTGGTGACCTGTAGAAGACAGAACTTATCCACATTCCATCATAAACGCAGAGGGGGCTCATTAGGCCCTATTCCTCCATGAAGAGTTAAAGGCACTAGGCACTTAGTGGGCACAGGCTGAAGGGAAGCCCTAGCCACAGTAACTTAGTCACTGGTTTAGTTCTTTGCTTAAATAAATAACTCAAACTCATGCAAGTAACTCTAATTAAATGCAGAGGGGCACAAGAAAAGAAAAAAAAACCTTAGGAAAAAGACTTGGGCAGACTTGGAAGGGGGTTAAGGGGTTAAGTGAGGATAATATAGGCAGGAATAATACAATCAAAACACATTATATATATTGTGTTACACATTATATGACCTATGGGACATGTTTAAATAAAATATTTAAAATGGATTTCTTTTTTTCTTTTTCTCTGAATGCTACTCTTTAAAATCCAACAGTTCTAATATATTGAAAATTTTTCTGGAACACAGAAACACTTACCTGCTAAGGACATATTAAGAAGGTATGGTGACACTGTCATTCTATTTACATTTAGTAGAAGGAGTGAGTTTTAAAATCATTGATAACATCAGAATACCCTTCCAATTTTTTCCCTATAACTCTGCATGCAGAACTTTACATCTGAGACAGCTATGTAATGGCTAATTGGAAAAACCATCAGTGTGCTACAGAAATTCTTTTAAAAAGTTTAATAGAGCTGAAGATGTATGTCTTTTAAGTTACACAGAAAATAAAAGTGTACTCTTTCTGGTATTGATAATCAACAATTATACTGGTTAGGGTCACTCTTACAGCCCCCTTCTACATTAATCCAAACAGAGTGGAAAATCATAAAATTGTGTATAAAGTCCTTGCTAGTAGCGCAAAAATTGTATTAAGACCTACATACATTTGCAAAGAGCAGTAAATGGGAACGTAAGACCCAGTACACGGTAATGTAAAAGATATTTGAAGACTGAAGATCTGGACTGCAAACACATTTAATAGCCATGATTTTTCAGGACACAGAGTTTTGTTTCAATCAGYTTATGGAAGTAATGTGTATGATATTACCTAATTTACAGACAGACAAAAATGTTACAAAACCAACACCATACTACGCAGAATTACCAAATGCTGTTTTTTTCTAAATTTCTGTACCATCAAACATGTATTTGACAACATTATTCTGTAGAAGATTAAATGCCTGCTTAAGAATATATGGTTTCTTTTCTACAGACATTTTCACATACAAAAACTGTTAATAATCGAACAATTAAAAACAATTCCTTCCTGGGCTTGGGAGATGGCTCACGGGGTAAAGGCACATCCCACAACTCATGTTTGATCCCCAGAAACCACATTTAAAAAGTCAATGTGGTGGCATGAACTTGCAATCTTATCACCCCTATAGTGAGATGAGAGGTAGAAATAGGAGAATCACTTGAAAGCTTGTGGCCAGCTAGCCTGGAGGATGAAGTACTACAGTACAAACAAGAGAGACTGCTTCAAAAAGATAAAGAACTGACACCCCTAAAAGTTATCCTTTCCCTATACGTACACACACACACACACACACACACACACACACACACACACACACACACACACACACCAAAAAACTTGAGGGAAAAACTGAGTCCTTATAGTACGTTAGTTGTTTTGATCCTGGACTAAAGATGTGTATATCATTCATTGCTGAGGCTTTCAAACAAAAGGTTTAATCCAGCCCCATTTGAAACAAGATTATATTTTGTAGAGTCTAAGTGGCTTGAAACTCACTATGTAGACCAGGATAGCTTTGATTTTGTAGAGATCCTTCTCTATTCCCACTGCTAGTATTATAGATCTGCACCACACCCAGGGCTCCCYCCAGTTACCCAGCAAGTGTAACCCTAGGACTTGTACATACAGACTGCTGTGCAGTTTCCTTAGATTACTTCTAAGTAGACACAGATTTCAGAGCTACTTATTTATGCAGGATTAGTGTTGCAATTCATGACTTACATCAAAGAGAACAGTTTTGAAAAGTCAAGGAATCCTGACTTTTATTTGTATCATGGCTTCATGAGAAAAACATAACATTCAAAATTTTGAAAAATGGTCAACAGATTTAGGATTAAACAAACAAACAAACAAACAAACAAACAAANTTATGGAAGTAATGTGTATGATATTACCTAATTTACAGACAGACAAAAATGTTACAAAACCAACACCATACTACGCAGAATTACCAAATGCTGTTTTTTTCTAAATTTCTGTACCATCAAACATGTATTTGACAACATTATTCTGTAGAAGATTAAATGCCTGCTTAAGAATATATGGTTTCTTTTCTACAGACATTTTCACATACAAAAACTGTTAATAATCGAACAATTAAAAACAATTCCTTCCTGGGCTTGGGAGATGGCTCACGGGGTAAAGGCACATCCCACAACTCATGTTTGATCCCCAGAAACCACATTTAAAAAGTCAATGTGGTGGCATGAACTTGCAATCTTATCACCCCTATAGTGAGATGAGAGGTAGAAATAGGAGAATCACTTGAAAGCTTGTGGCCAGCTAGCCTGGAGGATGAAGTACTACAGTACAAACAAGAGAGACTGCTTCAAAAAGATAAAGAACTGACACCCCTAAAAGTTATCCTTTCCCTATACGTACACACACACACACACACACACACACACACACACACACACACACACACACACACACCAAAAAACTTGAGGGAAAAACTGAGTCCTTATAGTACGTTAGTTGTTTTGATCCTGGACTAAAGATGTGTATATCATTCATTGCTGAGGCTTTCAAACAAAAGGTTTAATCCAGCCCCATTTGAAACAAGATTATATTTTGTAGAGTCTAAGTGGCTTGAAACTCACTATGTAGACCAGGATAGCTTTGATTTTGTAGAGATCCTTCTCTATTCCCACTGCTAGTATTATAGATCTGCACCACACCCAGGGCTCCCYCCAGTTACCCAGCAAGTGTAACCCTAGGACTTGTACATACAGACTGCTGTGCAGTTTCCTTAGATTACTTCTAAGTAGACACAGATTTCAGAGCTACTTATTTATGCAGGATTAGTGTTGCAATTCATGACTTACATCAAAGAGAACAGTTTTGAAAAGTCAAGGAATCCTGACTTTTATTTGTATCATGGCTTCATGAGAAAAACATAACATTCAAAATTTTGAAAAATGGTCAACAGATTTAGGATTAAACAAACAAACAAACAAACAAACAAACAAACAAACAAAAATGGTCGTAAGGGGTACAGAGGGATGTTTCAGGGGTTACAAGTCCCAGCTTTCCACTTGGGTTATCAGAGAACAATGAAGTTTAACACTAATTTCAAATATGACTGTGAAAAGGAAGCTGGTAAGAGAGGAAGGTTGAGGAATACGCCACAGTTTTGATTTCGAAGAGTAAAGACCTTGAGGACCTTAAAACATCAGATGATAATACATCTAGTATCAGCAATAGGTGCTTTGAAAGCTAGATAGGAAACACTGGAATATTCCTCTGTATTCCTGTGTTAAGACCCATCCCCATCCAAGGACTGCTTAAAAAAATATGAAGACATGATATAAAATGAGAATAAGTTTGAAACCTCCAACAAAATAAAACTTCCTTTATGGTTCTAAAATTCTATAATTCTATAAAATTATATGTAAGGTTCATCTAATAAAAACTAGACAATATGATCAATGGCAATAAAAAATTCAAAATGTTTTTAATTTACTTAGGCATAAACTTGTATCTAAGAGTCTTTGCAAGAAGACTAAAAAATGATCCCTTAAACTCATACAGGAGGAAGGTAGTGGGTTTCCTGGATATAAGCAAAGTTTAATGCATGATACAGTGCAAAAATGACATGATAAAAGGCAGTGTGTTATATATTAACTTAAAAGGACATAGACTGGGGAGGTGGCTCACTAAATAAAGTACTTGGCACACAAAGCATAAGGAGCTAAGTCTGAATCTTCAGAACCTACAGAAAGTTGTGTGTCTGTAATTTAAGTAAGATGGGACTCAGAGACTAGAGAATCCTTTGAAACTCATGGTCCAGCTAGCTTAGCTAATACAGCAGCAGACAACAAAGAGATCCAGTCTCAAAAGAGGAGAAAAGGAAGGACTTTTACCTCAAAGGACCTGCTTATCTTCCCATGTATGCAGTGGCATATGTGATTTACTCCCAGGTACCCTTACACAGGCACATGGAAATAATTAAAAAGAAACATTAAGAGAACCTTACAAATTATCATAATTTCGGCACATGTGAGAAAAAGCTATCAGCTTGAATTCAAGACRGTAATGTTACAATGATATAAACGATTAGGATACCCTTTAGACAAAGCTGTTGAGATGAAAACCAAACACACTTAGTAAGAAACATATTACCAGGAACCTGCAAGCCATTCCTGCCAGAGAAGCGAATAGACTAACTGCAGATCTTCACCTGTCCCTCTAGTTTTCAAATCCAACCCCTGAGACTCATTCCCAACTCTGTAGATTACCTGCTGCACCTTCCCCATCTCCAGTGTAGCAAAAAGACTTTTCCCTCCTAATGTCTCTCCCTCCACTCATTGCTTTATCCAGACCTCCAAGTCCTGGAGGCATTTTCTAGGATTCCACAAGCCACTCTACTTAGGGGAGTAGACAGGATAATTATAGATCTTCACCTTTCTCTCTGCTCTTGCAAATCCAATCCTACTGTAATCCTCAGTTCTGTAGCATATCACCTGCTGTAGCACCCCTTCCTATTTGTCCCCATCTCCAGTGAAGCACACAGATCCTCCCCTCCAAATTTCTTTTGCTCCACTCTTTGCTTATCCTAGACACAACTCTGACAGGCAATTGGGAACCCACTTTGGTCATGAAGCAAGAGGCTAACTGAAGGTCCTTGCCTTTCGCTCCATAAATCCAATCTCATTCCCAGCTCTCAAACAGACCTTGTTACTCTCTAACCCCATTCCCACAGACAAAGCAGATCCTACTGGAATACTCTGCTTTCCTACTGTGATGGACTTCCTCAGCCTTGTCCCTCCAAGCTAAGTGTCATTCCCATTGCTAAGTGTCAGAAGCCAGTACTTAGAAACATGTTTTACCTGGAACCTGCAGTGATCACATATATCAGGATTAGAGAAGGATTTTTTAACAGGTCACACGCAACTACCACAATCTCCTAAAAATCAGAGAGGGCAATAGAAACAAAAAAACAAAATAGCAACTCAAAAAAAAAGAAAGAAAAGAAAAAGAAAAAGAAAAAAAAAGATAGCACCATGTAGAATTACAATTTTGCCAAACCCAGATGCCTAGACTCTAATGTAAAAGCATAATCAATAATAGCCATGCAAAGTCTCTACTGGAGCCCCAAAACCCTACCACAACAGGCCACTAAGTATTTACAATATAGCTGTAGCACAAGAAAAGGACCTTAAAATCGCATTAATGACTATGATAAATGTTAAAGAGAAAATGAATAAATATACCTTACAGATACGAAATCACAATAGAAGTAAATGAATAAAACAGTTCAACAGCATGATGTTGGCAGAAAAACAGACATATTAATCAGTGGAATCACACTGAAGACCCAGACATAAATATATACACACATGGAAGGACACCTGATTTTTGATAAAGAATCCGGAAATACACATTAGAAAAAAGTCAGCAGCTTCAACAAATAGTGCTAGTCAGAGTGGATGGCTATGGCTATATATATATATGAAAATCCATACTTATCACCCGGCACAAAACTAAAGTCCAAATAGATCATAGACCTCAACATAAAACCAGATATACTGAGCCTGATAGAAGAGAAAGTGGCGAACATCCTTGATCGCATTGTCAAAGAGTTTCTGAACAGAACACTGATAGCATAGACATTAAGATCAACAAAAATAAATTGGACCTCATGAAACCTAGAAGTTTCTGCATGGTAAGTAACATAGTTTATTCAGACAATGAGGCAGCCTACAGAATTAGAAACAAATTTTTATAAACTAAACATCAGATRGAGCCTAATATCCAAAATATATAAAGAACTCAAAAAACTAGGAATCAAACTTGAGGCTCACCCCACGAGATGAAACCTCTATCTAACTGATTAGGTAACAAGAACGTACGACTACATAGCCCAGGGACCTATGAGAAAAACTAAATACCATTTTTGTTTAAAAAAAAAAGTAGCTGTAAAGTTACTCCTATTGGCATTCTGCTATAGTCGTCGTTCAGTGCTTTGCTCAGCAGGCACCAGACAAGATTCTTCTTACAGCAGATAGAAACAAATACAGAATCCTATATGAAGTTATTATGCAGAGTTAGAGACCTTGGAACATGAAGCCCTAAATGGGATGTCCTCATTAAATGCTCACATCAGGATTCAGGGAACCATGTAGAAGACAAGGCAGAAGAACATTAACAGCCAGAGGGGRAGGAGAMCACCACCACAAGGCCCTCTAAATCAACATGACCTAMGCTCATATGAACTCRCAGAGCCTATGGCAGCATGCAGAGAGTCTGCATGGGTCTGTACCAGTTCGTCTGCGCATATATTATGGCTTCCAGTCCACTGTTTTTATGTGATTCCTGGATATGGGAATGAGTGGCTCTCTGATTTTTGTGCCTTCTCTTGGATTCTTTTCCTCCTAAATGTTTTGTGTAATTTGATGTGTTAATTTTTGCTTTATCTTATATTTTATTATTACTCCTTAGAAACTTCTTGATTTTCTAATGAGAGTCAGAAGAGGAGCACTTCTGGATGGGAGAGCAAGTGGAGAGGGCTGTGTAGGGAAGGGCAGTGTAATAAGGATACATTATATGAAAAACATCTATTTTAAATAAAAGAAAAAGGAAATATATTTTATTAAATGGAAATACTTTTTCCTATTATTATTCATTACCAAAAGCATTACTGCCAGTACTACCAAGAAGGACTTTCCTCCCTTGATGAATTACAATAAAAGGCTCCACAGTTTTCAGAACCTATGCTAGGAAGGGCTGAATTTATAGTTTTTAAATTTATCACTACAGACACAAGTGACATCCTCAAACTCAATAGAAACAAGAAAAAACCAAAACCCAAAAACCTGCTTCCTGACTTCAAGCCATTGTTTTTCTTTAGAATTTTTATCTAACACTATTTCAGTAAAGCCCTTAATCTACACCAGAAGAGCTGCTAACAGAGAGAGAGCAAATTCAGTGCATAAACTCACCAAGCCAAGTGTGCTCCTTTCCAAGCAAAAACAAATCTATATAAATAAAATAGTAAAATTAAAAATAAATAAAAACCAACAAATATCTGACAGAACTTACTGGATTATCCACTTAAAATCTATAATTCCTTGAGTTGATATGCAACTGCAGTTTAATAGAATCTGCAGGAAAACAGGAAGGAAAGTTAATGGTAAGCTAAGTACACTAAAATGTCTTTAACTTCAACAGTATAGTAAAATAGGGAATTTAATAAAATAGGATAAAAAGCCAAAGGTCCAGGTGGGCAGGAGGATTGTCTTAGTTTTGGGAGCTCCCAGCTGGCAGCGAAAGGAATGCCAACAGCAGATGGCCAGATCCAGGGCTTAAGACAGAGAGACTTAGAAAATCTGTACTATACTTACACTAATGAGACTATTAAGAAGCAGAAAAGAAGACGGAGCCAGACTAGGGATGCTCATTGGCACTGGCAGAGAGTAGAGATGGCAAGAAAACCTTTCATCTTGGCACTCAGCACTCACCTGGAGCAGCCCTGAAAGAATATGTTAAAAAGAGTTCTACATCTATATTCTGAGCAAGCTCAGCAAAAGRATAATCTGAAAYCAGGCCAGCAGAATACTTTTGATAACAGGAAGAAACTGAATCAGAACCACACACTAGTCATCAGCTAGAGGCAGAAATCTGGGTCTTCAGGTGAACACACTTAAGTGTCAAAGTGTGTTCCCACTTTGTTCACATTACTTATCTAAGCGGGTTATATGAATTTAGAAATGTATTCATTTCTTTTACATTTTCCAGTATAGACCCAACCTTGGGGGGGAAAAAGGCTATACAAGGGCAAAGTCAGCATTCCCAATCACACTCCTGAAGGACTGCCCACAGTTATGGCCAGCATCTGTGACTACACTTACGAAGAAAAGTGCACTTACTGAATCAGCATCTATAGCCTGATTTCCAAAAGTACAGTCTGTAGGTGAGAACAACATCTAAAAACTCCTTGGTATACATAGCCAGCACCTGAGACAAAGAAGGCCCAGGGATATGGTAGGCATCTGGGAATCAAGGAATGCTAAGGGTCTTAATACCTTAAGTATTACTGGGAAAACAGGCCAAAGTGTAGCCATAAGACATACTATGGCCCAGCCCTCTACTCTTGATATTCTCTTACTTTAACACCTAATGTCAATTTAGCAGGACAGATTTGTTCTGCTTGGAGGGCTTGACTAACCCTTAATGTGGTGGTTTGAATGAAAATGGTCCCCCTGCACACACATACTCACAGGGAGTGGCATTACTGGAGGTGTGACCATTTGGTAGGTGTGGTCTTGTTGGAGAAATTGTGTCACTGGGGTGGACTTTGGTGTTTCAGAAACTCCAGCCAGGCCCAGTGTCACTCTCTCTTCTGCAGATTCAGATGTGGACTTTCAGCTCCTTCTCCAGAGCCATGTCTGCCTATGAGCTTCCTGAATGGACTAAACCTCTGAACATGTAAACCAGGCCCAATTAAATATTCTCCTTTATAAGAGTTGCTGTGGTCACAGTGTCTCTTCAGAGCAATAGAAACCCTAACTAAGACACTTAGGCACACTAAGAGAAAGACTTAAATTAATAGACTTTGAGATTTAAAAAAAGTAATTTGAACAGATACCAATTAAATTGAAAAAAAATCACTAGGACATACTTTAAAAATATATTCCACTATACTGGAAAATGTAAAAGAAATACATTTCTAGATTCATATAATCCATCAAGATAAGTCTTTTGAACAGACCTACAACAAACGAAGAGGTACTAAATCAGTAATAATAATTTAAAACTAATTCTTGTTCTACAAAAAGTCTAGGTCCACATAAGACAATGTGTAACTCTAAAGAA
>BDUI01006519.1:52549-62549 GCA_002335545.1 Apodemus speciosus
TCGATGTGGGTCATTAATCAAGTGTCGGTATCAAGAACCAGTTTGGGATGTTGTGCCAATAGCAAGACTTAACTATATACATATATTTATATGTGTGTAATTTTATTCATACACTTTTTTTTTGTTTGAGATGGAGTCTTACTAAAAATTCTAATCTGGTTTTGAGCTCAAGTTCTTTTCTTTCTCTCCCAGCTTTTGGAGTTACAGGCATGGGCTACCATGCTAAGTTTCCCCTAGTCATCCCCTAGTCTAAAGAAATCCTTTCAAAAATTTATAGAGTGTAACAGCCTTTTAGATATATATCCTGTGAACTTTAACAGTGCAGTCACRGGACAATTGATATGGCTAATGTACAGGGCAGTGTGTGTCGGCCCCACAATCCTTCGCACCACACCCAGCTGTTATTTAGTTAAAAGGAAAACTGTTGGTAATCAAGGGATGTCAGGTTGGTCTGAGTTTTTTACATTCTGGCCAGTGTTTTTTAACTTCCCCACTCCTGTGCCATCATGCTTGTTATATATGCTCAAGGCCAACAGCCGTCTGTCTAATCTGATTCAGAGTTATGGCAGGAACTTGTTTCTTCTTTTAATTATCCTGCTTTATTTCAAAAGTGGTTTTTTCTTTTAAAAATTATTGTTAATGGGCAAATAAAGATGATTTCTTAATTGATGGTTTATGATTTCCTTTATAGCAGTGGACAGTTATAAATAAGTACTTAGTAGAATGAGGTAAAGAAAAAGAATAAGGAATAGAGTAAAATGCAAATAGTCTAATTTGTCAATCARTTTTCTTTCATTAAGTCTATATTTAACCTAATGTGCACTGTAGATAKAACAAACTTTAGAGGCTGGTATTGATGAATTAAACATATAAAAAGAATTCCATTTTCTCTGCAGTCCTGCTAAAACTATAATAACAATTTTAACAGTCATAAATGTCCTGAAATGAGAAGATCAGGAAAGGAGAATTTAAGCAGTTTCATTTTTGTGAAGTGAAAACTCGAGTGACACCAACCTCAGAGCCTGAGGACAGTGGGTTCTACATTAGCACAGGTGAGAGCTGAGGACCTGCCCCTGTCAGTTGGCAGAGGTTAATACAAGCTGAGGAGTGGGGGAGTTGGTGTCTTCAGAATGCTCTGCAAGTTAACATGTGGGCCCAGCTGAGACACAGCGATCAACTAAAGCTRTCCTGAGATGGAAAGGCTAGAGCTCCTGCTCTTTCTTAAGGCAGACTGCTCATCCTCAGTCAGTCAAGCTCTGCTGGGCTGCGTGACACCAAGCACAGAACAGTGCAGGCCTCAAACACTGGGCATCTGGGCGAGAGTYTAAAGTAGTGTAGAAAATGAAGCAACTTGGAAAAGGGCTATTAAGAGAAAATTGTGTAGGAAAGAAAAAGTAATTTACATGGTTATAGTAATGGTGACATTGAGTAATGACCTGATTAAAATTACACTATAATTATATTGGCAGGGTAATATAGGGAGGGGAGTTTGTTAGGGCCCGATACTTGCCTTAAATCTTATAGATGGCAACATAAGTATTTTTTATCTAATTTAGGATAGTAGTTTATTCTGGGAAAAGCTATGTAGGTTAACTCCTTTATGTATGTTTTTAAACATTTACATAGCTACTTCTAAAGTTACACAAGGCACATATGTAATGTTCATCTGTTTATGGAATTGAACATCAGCAACTGAACTCGAACAGAACAGTACAAAGGAATCACACGAATGATGTAAATGGTGTTTTGGGTTATAAGTAATGGAGAATCCAATGCAATTTGGTTTTAAAAGTAAGAAAAGTTTTACTTTTTACAGACCTATTAAGAACCTTGATGTCTTGAGCCTTTTGGTTTAGTGACTCAGCAAATATCCAGGTTCTGTGAATCTAGGGCAGTGTGGACTTCTTTATCACATCCCAAAGGCTGTGGTTGGTACGGGAGCAGCATGCTCCCAAGGTAGTGGGGAAGGAGAGAGAAATTCCTTTCCTGAGCAGAAAAAAGCTTCTGCTGTGGTCTCAAATAGCCAGAGTTAGATCTCAATTTTTGAGGGAGGCAGTCATCGTGCTGGTGGTGATGGGATTGTTGAGGTGCCTGAGCTGTGTGAAGGAAGATTAAGATTTTTTTTAAACAAATTTAGACTTTGGTGAGATAGTGAGATGGTTTATTCATTAAAATGCTTTCTATGCAAATAAGACTTGAGTTTGGATACTCAGCAGCCATGTAAGAGCCAGGCATGTGTGTGTTTGTACACTTTAGTACTCAGGAATAAGCAGGCATAAGAGGGTGGTGTGAGATGGGGTGGGACAGGTTGTGCTGGTTAGGGTTTTTTGTTTGTTTGTTTGTTTTTTTGGGTCAGCTTAACCACCTAGGGTTTATTTGGGAAGAGGGAACCTCAATTGAAATCAAAGCCTCTACCAGATTGTGCTGCAGGCAAGTCTGTGGGGAATTTTCTTGATTAAGGATTGGTATGGGAAGGCCCTGCCCACTGTGGCAGTGCTRCCTCCCAGGTGGTCCTGGGAGATAGAAGAACACTAACCATTGTGAGTCTGGAAAGCTAGCCAGTAAGCAGTATCCCTCTATGGCTTCTGCTTCAGTTCCTGTTTCAGCGTCCTTCACTAATGGATTGTGATCAAGACTATAAGCTGTAAGGTAGCATAAATCCTTTCTTCCGACATCTTTTTTTTTTTTTTTTTTGTCATTGTTTTATTATAGCAACAGAAAGTAACTAGAACGTAGGAGGACCTCTAGAGTTTGCTGGCTGGTTACACTAGCCTAACTGACGAGTTCCAGTGTCAGTGAAAAGCTCTGTACCAAAAAACCGTGGGAGGGTTTGGAGGTAGGAAAGGGAAGGGAGAAATGATGCAATTATAATATAATCTCAAAAGTAAAAGAAAAAATGAAAAAAAAAAACAAACAAACCCCATAAAGGTGGAGAGTGGCTGAGTAAAACATCTAATGTAGATCTCTGACCTTTCCATGCATGCACACATACATAAGCACATATGTACATACATGGACATGCACGTGTAGCACATACACAAATTAAAATCTTAACTAGAAAGAGAATCTGGGTGCTGGTTAGATCATAAGCAGTCTTCACTGTGGTTTACTACTAATTGAAACATCTTCATTAGAAATCACTAGTGCTCCAGTAAAGTTTGGAATTACTTTTTGCCTTTTCCTGATCACTTATAAGAGATGCTTGCTATGATAATATACTTTTAATTTAGAGATTCAGGGCCAGTGTTACTATGTGGAGGAGAGAGTGGAATGTATTAAAAATATCTATGATTAAATTTAATTTGAAAATTGCATGTGGTCATTGAAATGTTTCCTTTCACAGCCTTACCAATTTCTTTTKTTGTTGTTGTTGTTGCTGTTGACTTATCCTTCCTCTGAATGCTTATAAAACTTGCTATTGTGCTTCTTTGGTATGAACTTTAGACTATTACTTGTCTTTTTAATGTACGTCATACTAAGATCATCTCATATCTGCAGCACAAATTCCAACATATCAGTTGTTAGTGATAACTAGATGGTATGGTTAGGAGGTGTGTTTAAAGTAAATTTAATAAATAAAGGTTATGTGCATGTGCTTGTGTGTGTGTGTGTGTGTGTGTGTGTGTGTGTGTGTGTGTGTATGAATTCAATATGGTTAGAGTCATCTAGGAGAAACTGAAATGCTTCCATCAAATTTGCCTGTAGACAAGTCTGTGGAGTATTTCTTGATTAATGATGGCTGTGGGAAGGGCCTWCTCTACTGTGGGTGGTGCCACCCCTAGGCAGGTGGTCCTAGGGTGTATAGAAAAGCAAGTGGATCCTGCCTTGAGGCCCCCTCCCCCCTTACTCAGAAGTCATTTTCCTGAATATTTTAGTTGCCAGGTAGTTTTTCCCATCTTTTGCCCTATTTTAATTTTACACATAGGGTTATTTTGCCTGCATATATGTCTGTGCACCATGTGAATTTTCTSTAAATGCTAGAAGAGGATGTTGGATCCTTTGGAACTGGAGTTACAGAGGTGGATGCTAGGAGTGGAACTGCTCCATCCCCTCATACCCTTTTAAAAAGAAGCACACACTGCCCAGGTTTTTGTTTTTGTTTTTAAGAGTTTTTAGGGCTAGAAGATAAGTTAGGGAATGGAGTCTGGGCATTGCTCACACTGATCCTACTCCTCTGCTTTGTCTTCATTCAGTTGTCTCAACAGAAGTACTTGCCAACATTTTAGACCTGTATGGTGTGTGTATWTTGAGACACATGGAATCTTAATCGTTGCCAGGTGCTCAGGCCCGCCAGGATTCACCTACTCTTGCTCTGGTCCTCATCGCAGGCCAGAAACATGGCACAGGTCTCTCTTAGTAGGGAGGAGGCAAGCCTGGAGACTTTGGGCTGCCTTCAGGAGCCCTCAGACTACTTCTGAGGGTCGTGTTTCTGTCAGGTCCAAGAGAAGGGCTTTTTTTTTTTTGGAATCATAGAGATTGGGTCAAGGTTACGGTTCTTTGACTGGCTGATAGCCTGTGTCTTACAGGCCATGGGAATTCAGCCTGATGATGTACTTGAGCTGTGATCTGAGGGACTTTGGTGTTTGTTTTGGGCTGTGGACCAAAAGAAAGCTGAAAGTTAGGGCATATAATCTACTTACCTCCATCTGATTCTGGGTAAAACAGATTAACCAGTRGGAAAAGAATTCTAATGGTTAAAATTACTTAAAAAATTGTAGCATTTAAACGGTTTGAGAGACGTGAGGCTGACTGTCCTTCCATAGTTTGGTATGCTCTCCATTTTCACATACACTCAGTGTTCTCCAGCCTCATCCAGGCCATGGTATTGGCAGAGATGGAGGACTGGAAGTTGAGAGAAGGTGATGAGAAAAGCAGCAAGTATGACTGAAAATCGAGGCTGTGTAAGAGGCCTGGACTGCTAACAAGTCACAGGCACAAGCTTAGATAGGTGTAACTGCCCGCAGTTACATCAAACAGGTTACCTGGAAGGGAAGCTGGGGATGTACAGGAAGGTGGGGAAAAGAGATGGAGACCAAGACAACACTTGCCATTCAAGGTCTCAAAGTTTAATGAAGAACTCCAAATATATAGGCTGGAAGCTTCTCAGCAGAACCAGTTTAGTTGCTCCACAGGTGGCTAGTGTTTCTCAGGAAACTGCAGGTCCTTGAAGAACAATAGGCTTCACCTTGGTCTGAGGGCTCCATCCTAGGTGGAGGGGATTATGGCTAACACAGGAGTTCCCATTCAAAGGCTGGGAGAGGAACTTCACATTGGTCGATGTCAAGTTCCCGCCAGGTGGCATGGCACCTCAATAAGGCTCTCTACAGATAGGTGGTACCAACCTGAGTTGTGCTTGGTCCCCTGTATGGGAAGCTTTTCCTTAGAGTTAGGAAAAGAGGGACAGGCCAAGAAAACTGTCCTTCCATGCAAAATAATATGWCTCATATACTGCAGATGTTCTTACTAGGAAGCAAACCCTTGAATAGAGTCTGTTTTTAAGATACTGCCATTCATTTGTATCTGAGTCAGGTAAAAATTCAATTAAAATATGAACTGACACTCTTATCTTAAAAAGTTTACTAGAGGCCAGGAAATAATCTTGTGTAGTGTCTTCACAGTGTATTTCTACCCATGATGGTGAAGACTTCTCAGGGTATATGTGGGTACACAGAGTTTTAAGGGTATCACTTTATAATGTTCGCTTCCTTAAGTGTTTGTTTATAAAACCCTCTGCTTGAGAACTCTAAAGTCAGTTGACTTCTCTTTTTCTACTCCCATTTGACAATTGCCCATCTCCCACTTTGTAAAATAAAGCATACTTTTCACCCATCTTAAATCTGATTTATAAGTAGTATCTTGCCTTGGAGGAAAGTCTAGGGCTCAGTGCAAGTCAGGTACCTGCCACAGGTTTCAGCAGCAAGATGGACAAGCCTGGATGCTCTGGGCTGCTCCAGGAGCGCTCAGCAGCTAGTTCTGAAAACCACACCTCTTCTGAAGAGATGTGGTTGTGAAACTGAAGGGAGTACTTGGAAATATTAACTCCCTAGGCAAGGTAACATAAAAGGAGGTGCTATCACGTGTTGAAACTCTGTTTTATTTTCCTACTTTATAAATGGCTGTCTCCCTGGAAACTGGTACCACTTAAGAKCTTGGCTATATATGGTAATAAATCATTTATTGAATAACGAATTAAATACATGTTTCAACAGAATTGTCTCACTTTGCCATTGGTTTTGGAAAACCAAAGAAACAAAATAGGACACATTTATCTAAGTAAGGTTGCTRTTGTTTCTCAAAAGTACTGCAAAGCCAGGCTTAGTGGTACACATATTTAGTCCCAGAACTTGGAAGACAGTGGCACACTGATATCTGAGTTTGAGGCCAGCCTAGTCCACACAGTGAGTTCCAGGACAGCCAGGGCTACAGAGTGAGACACTGAAAAAAACAAATACTGGGAAGTTTGAAAGAATTCAGTGCTAAACCTGTCTCATCCTTAAATTTTCTTTTTGGGATAACTGTAAATTAGATTCAGTCTCTTTATTTGATATAAGGTTATTCTAGTTTTCTATTACATCTTGGTTATTTGACAAGTTGGGGAAATTCTCAATTTTTTATTTGAGAATTTCACTTCGTGCACCCTGATGTCACTCACTTCCCAATCCTTCCATGTTTGTTCCCCTCTGACTCCCCCAGCAAAAGCAAGAGAAGGAGATAGAGATGGTGGAGGAGGAATAAAGCCAAGACTATTTTGTGCTGTGTATACACTCACTGGAGCTTGGTCAAACTCCCAGTAGCCAATGCCCGAAGGAAAACTGAGCCCTCCACCTGACCGCACCTAGAAGCCATCTGTTGTAGAGAGCTACGCCCCAGCCTTCCTATCACAGTTTTTAATAGTTCTCTTTGATGGCTTCCTTTTCAGGTTGTCACTTTTTTGGGGGGATGGGTTGGTCGGGGTGACGTAGGCATTTCCACAGAAGCCATCTGTGTACCTTTTTCTCAACTGTATGTCAGCAGCCACCCTCTACGAGAGTAGCTTCCTTGCTTTTCACAGTCAGCAGGAACATGGATCGTGGGCTTGTCTGTGGCTTCTAGTGATGGCACAGGCCACAGCCATCTGCCCGRTCTCCAGCATCAGCAGGGCTCTTCACTGAGCCACCCCTCTCTCCAGCCCTGACTTTGGATTTCTAAATACTAGTTCAGGTGCATCTCACATGTTGGTTTTTTTGTTTTTGGGTTTTTTTTTTTTTTGTTGTTGTTGTTAACTTTTGTTCCACTTTAAGTGTTTTCTATTTCTATTTTCTCTTTTGGCTTATGAGTGTTTTTATTTATATTGTTCAAAAGTCAGTAGTTTAAAATTTTCTACCTTATACCAYACTACCATTTAAATAATATTTGTACATTCCTATGGCTTTCAAAATATCATGTCTTCTAGATCCAGCTTGTTGCTCAGGTTTCTCAAATTTTTGATTGCTTTACCAGTCAATTACTGAATAATTTATATTAAAATTATACCTTAATAGATTTGCCAGTTTTCTGTGTAACKCTTGTAAATTTTTGTTCATCATATATTTTGAGGCAAGATTAATTAGATTCATGAAGAGTAGAATTATTTTTCTTGGTGAATTGTACTTTTAGTGATCATCATGTACAGTAGGGCTTTTTGCCTTAAACTTCCTCTTTTATCTTTATTTAAATATAAGTAATATATCTTTATTTGGTTATTATTCACTTGGTTTATCTTTTTCTTTTTTTCCCTCTTGGACATTTTCTTTATTTACATTTAAAATGTTACCCCCTTTCCTGGTTTCCCTTCTGAAAACACCCTATCCCATCTCCCCATCCCCCTGTTGACCAACCCTCCCCCCCATTTCCCTGTTCTGGCATTCCTCTAAATTGGGGCATTGAGCTTCTCAGGACCAAGGGCCTTTCCTCCCTTTGCTGTCCGACAAGGCCATCCTCTGCTACATATGCAGCTGGAGTCATGGGTCCCTCCATGTGTACTCTTTGGTTGGTAGTTTAGTCCCTGGGAGCTCTGGGGGTACTGGGTGGTTCATATTGTTGCTCCTCCTATGGGGCTGCAAGNAGGATCCTGGGCATTTATCAGAAACACAGGAACTGGGACCAGGACCTGGAACAGTTGATGTTGGTATATCCACATTATTCCTGTCATTTGGATAGAAATGGCACTTTCTATTCACTTCAAGGAMTATAATCCCTATACCACCTCTGTAGCTCTTGTGTGCAAATCTGAACATCTTTCCAAGTGAAGTTTCTTCAAAGAGAAGTTCTGCCAAAGGGCTAATGTCGATTAGACAGCACTCCAGTTCCCTGTGTATCTTCTCTTTCTGGTGCATGAATATCAGCTCCCTGAGAACATGACACCACGCGTGTCAGTGGGCACAGTTTAATGCGGACACAATACTTTTAGAAATAAACATGGACACTTCTTTTAGTATCAGAATAAAAAAAAATCCCAAACTTTGTAAGGAAAGAAAGTATTTTAGATGGAACACGCAAATCTCCATGTTAGGAACAAGACAGTCATAAAATAGTGTTTAATCTTTAACATGGCAGCAGAGACCCACAGAAGTCAGAAAGAAGACCTGAAGGTTGGTGCTCGCCTACATGAGACTGAGAATCTCGACATGCTCAGTCTTTCTGTGGCAGAAGGGAACAAGAGGGCTTCTGAACCAATGTATGTGCATTGCTCCAAATGTATGTGCATTTGTAGGCCCAGTCTGTCACATTCAAGACTCTGTGGCTACTCTGRGGAGGTTTTGTTGGAGTCATCCAGTTGTCTCATTTTACTGGGAAAATACTACTGATATTTCTTCTTTTATGTTGAAGGGGGAAAAGGAATTCTTCTGAGAGAAACTCTGAAATAAGAACCCAGGAAGTTCCCCTAAGTAWGAAAAAAACAAGGCCTTGGGATTGGATGCCAAGGGATCCAAGCACAAGAGGAAATGAGTTGTTTGTGTCAGGGGAAAAATTAAAATGTGTTTGACCTAATAATTCAATGTAAAAATAAGTTGATTTATAAAAACACCTAAAAACCTGTGACTGTTAATGACAAAGTCACAGCTGGGGTTTCTAAGCGTGAGATGAGTCAATGAGCATGAAAAATAGAAGCAGAGACACGTGTGACATTAAAATTAAATATCGCAGGGCATGAGGAAGAAGATCAAGAGCTACTGGGGATAGAACACTGCTCTCCACATCRGGACATGTCTTGATGATCAGCAAGGAGAAGAAGGCCTGTCACCYATGAAAGCTAAGTCAAAAAACTATAAAGTCTTTAGAGCCAGTGTCCACCCGTGAATGGTGTTCCCAGGACATTCCGATGTGTGAGTTGGTTTCCCTTCCAGTGGAGGCAGAGAAGAGGATGGGGCGTCAGCCAAGGCTTTCTGGGTCCAGATAAACCTGGGGCTGCCTCACTTTTCGTTGTACTGCATTCTCCCTGGAGCTTAGGGTGAGTGAAGATTTACAGCTGGGATACTCTGGTGGGGCTCTCAAGGCATCTAAGAAGAACATAGAACCACCCCTAATGAGTAGCTCTCACCCAGCTGGCAGAACTGCGATGGTTAAAATCACCAGCTTCCCAGGATCTGGACTCTCCTGGCAGCTAAACCCAGAGCATGTCTGAGAATTTTCTAACCTGAGTTAAGAATTAAGGTGGGAACATACACTCTAAATGTGGGTGCACCATTCTATGGGGTTCTAGGCTGAATACAATGGAAAAAATGAGGTAACAGTGTGTGTTGACTGCTTCCTGACTGGGGAGGCCTTACCCTTTCTACCAAAATGGAATCCATCCCTTCTTAAACCAGGAGCCCAAATAAACCCCCAGTCCCTGAAGTTGTTGCTGTTGTTGTTGTTTTGTTTTGTTTTTAGATATTTCATCATGAGAATGAGAAAAGTAACATCAGAACATTCTAAATTCAAGTCCTTTCCCCCATTTGTCTGTGGGTCAGAAGCGTCACAGAACTGCATGTTGCTTCAG